>JABLUY010000100.1:0-119713 GCA_013306675.1 Thraustochytrium sp. TN22 | reverse complement strand
CGGCGGCGGCGGCGGCGGCGGCGGCGGCGGCGGCGGCGGCGGCGGCGGCGGAGCGGCGGAGGCGGCGGAGCGGCGCGAGAGCATGTCCGGGCTGGCGCGGCGCGGCGGGCTCCTGGGAGGGCTGGTGGTGGTGTCGCTGGAGCAGGCCGTGGCGGCGCCCTTCTGCACGAGCAAGCTGGCGGACCAGGGCGCGCGCGTGATCAAGGTGGAGCGGCGGCCGCACGGCGACTTCGCGCGGCAGTACGACCGCAACGCGGCGGGCGCCAGCAGCTACTTCGCCTGGCTGAATCGCGGCAAGGAGTCGCTGACGGCGGACATCAAGGACACGGCGGACCGGGACGCACTGCGCGATTACATCGCGCGCAAGGCGGACGTCTTCGTGCAGAACCTGGCGCCGGGCGCCGCGGAGCGCGCGGGCCTCGGCAGCGAGGCGCTGCGCGAGCTGAACCCGAGGCTCATCACACTCGACATCTCCGGCTACGGCGACGAAGGCCCACGCAGCACGTACAAGGCGTACGACCTGCTCGTGGCGGCCGAGGCCGGCCTGTGCGACGTGACTGGCTCGCCGGAGGAGCCAGGCCGCGTCGGCGTTAGCGTGTGCGACATCACCACGGGCATGAACGGCTACAGCGCCATTCTGCAGGGGCTCTATGAGCGCGAGCGCACGGGCCGCGGCGGCGGCTACAAGGTCTCGATGTTTGACACGATTGCGGAGATTATGAACGTTCCATTTATCCAGACCAAGTACAGCGACAACGAGGTGCGTCGCGTCGGCCTCAAGCACCCGAGCATCGCGCCTTACGGCGCTTTTGCGTCCCGCGACGGCCGGAAGATCCTCATCTCCATCCAAAACGAGCGCGAGTGGACGCGGCTCTGCGCCGAGGTCCTGGGCGATGCCTCCATTGCCACGGACGCGCGCTTCTCGAACGCCACAGACCGCGTCGCGAACCGTGAGGCGCTTGACGCGCTCGTGCAGGACGCCTTTGGCGCGCGCGACGCCGACGTGCTCACCCAGAATTTGCTCGATGCTGGCATTGCCTTTGGCGAGCTCAACACCGTCAAGGGTCTCGTCTCGCACCCGCAGCTACGTACTGTCACGTACCGCACGGAGCAGGGCAACGAGATTGAGGTCCCGGCGCCCGCGATTCAGCCCTCGCCGCCCTCGCTCGGTAACGTGCCGCGCCTTGGCGAGCACGACGAAGCTATTCGCGAGGAGATGTCGAAGAGGTAGACTGGGTGGTAAAACGAGAGTATGCGTATTTCCTCGGCGTCACGCGGTGACGAGCTCAGGTCATGGACTGCTCTCATCAGGTCATACGGGAGGCGAACTCACAGTCAGCCATGAAGTCCTCTTAGGCCAGACGCTTGACGAGCTTTCTGTTGGCATGATGTCCTTTCGGGCCACACGCTTGCTTGACAAACTCTGCCGCGGACTTCTCTCAGGCCACACGCTTGGCGAACTCAGCCACGGACTCCTCCCAAACCTTCTTAAAGGTACCGCCACCAGCGTTGACGTCCTCCAGCGTCGCCGTGTCGCGGTCGTGCTCCTGGCCGCCTTGAAAAGCGCGTTTCCACCATATGGTGCGCAGGCCCGCGGGGAAATACTTGGTGAGCGTCACGCTCACGCAGCGCGTGAGGTCGGCGTTGGGCCGCGCCGCCTCGGGCAGGTCCTGCAGCTCCCAGAGCATCTCCTTCTCCTCGAGCTGCGTCTGTAGCTCCTGCTTGCTGCCGAGCGGCTGCGGCGCGCGACGAATGGCGCCCCAAACGTCGCCGGCAAGCTCGCGACGCAGCACGTCATGGCCTGCCACGCGCACGACCAGCGTGCCGTCGGCCACCAGGTCCACGGCCACGTCCTTGGCGCGGGTCCCGGCGGCCACTGGCACATGCACGGCCACCGAGCCGAGGTCCTGCGCCCACAAAAAGGTCGCCTCGCGCTGCCCATTCCTGGTGAGCTTGGCCACGTCCCTGTTCGCCTCCTTGCCGGCCGCGCCCGTGGCCTGGCCCGCGCTCTCTTCGCGGTCGGCCTCGGCCGCTGGCGGCATCGGAGCAGGCGTCGGCGGCGGCGGCGCGCTGGTCTGCGACGCCGGCCCAGCTGCCGCTGGCGGCGCGGGGTCGGGCGTCCGGATCTCGATGGTGGGCGCGGCGCCGTGGCCACGACCATGGCCATCGCCACTGCCATCGCGCGCGCCGCCACCACCGAAGGTGACGCTCGACGGGGCATCCAGCCGCGTCACGCGAGGCGCGGCGGCGGTGGCCTCGTCCTGCTCATCATCGCTATCCTCGAGTCGGTCCCACTTGGAGTAGTCCACCATGATCAACGGGTCAATGGCTGGATGAAACAGATTTGATCTGCCGTGTCTCAGGCTGAGAATGTGCGTCTCGCTCACAACAGCCAGGACAAGCCGAGCCGCCAAGGGTCAGCCGCCGAGGTAATGGGGGCTTGAGGAGGTTGTTTCTGAATTTGTTACACGTCGCCAACACGAGCAGCGAGCTCTGTGCTGGCGCTAAAGTGGTGCTCGTCAAGCACGCGAATGTGGAGACGGCGGCAGGCCTCGAGAAAGGTGGCGGTGTCCTTGAGCACGAAGCGCATCTTGGTGCTGCAGCAGCAGTCGCAGGAGAAGCTCTTCTTGTTGAGCTGGATGGCGAAGGGCGCGTCACTAAAATTCGCGAGCAAGAGTCGCTGCAGGCGCGAGGTGCGGATGAGGCGAATCTGGACCGTGTCGGGCCCGAAGTTGGCGACACGAAAGATCGTGAAGCACATCATTTTGATCCGGAGCTCCGCGGGCCGGTCTAACGAGAGCTTGATCTCCAAGACTGGGGGCATGAGGCGCACAATGAGGGCGACGATGAGGTCGAAGAAGAAGACGAAAACCATGATGCGCACAAGAGAGAGAGTCATGGACTCCATCACCTCGTCACTCTCGTCCGGGTTAATAAGGCCCGAGGCCGTGAAGATGGCATCCTCCAGCGCCGCCACAACCAGGCAGATGACCAACCCCAGCAGGCTCGAGGCTGCAAGCCCCGCGACAAGCTGGCGCACGCTGCCAAGGAAGAAGGGCAGCTTGGTCACGCCCACGTTTCTGAGCCGCCGCGCGCCCAGCACGTCATCCGGGTCCTCCACCTCGCCGATTTCGCCCTGGTCCTCGCCCTGGAGCAGCCCGTGCGAGCTCGTCGGCTGTGCGTCGCCGTGCTCGCCGACGGCCTCGTCCTGCTCCGCGAGCATCTTTCCGCCGCTGGAATTCACGCAAGCCAGGGTCTGCGCTCGGGGTCTCCACGCCCGGCCCTCACCGCGCCGGCGCGCGCCGTGCTCTCGTCCCTGCGGCCCTTGAGCGCGTGCTCACGTGCGTCGAGCAGCCGCTCTGCGCCGCGCCGCGTGGTGGCGTCCGCGCTCGGAACCGCCAGCGCGGCGCGGAACCGGCTGCCGCTGCTGCTGCGGCGGCGGCGGCGACGACGAAGACGACGACGGCGGCGCGGCCCCGCGGCGCCAAGGGCAGAGGCGAGCCCGAAGGCGCGATGCGGGTTTGATGCGAAGCCGTATCAGCGCTGGCGACGCGCGGTACCGGTTCAAGGGACCCTGACGCCCAGCGGTTCCAGTGCCGTTTCGTGACAGTGGTGATGGGACAAGCACCGTTCTCGCAGTCAAAGCGACATCGCATCGGAGAGGCCCGAGGGGTCCGGGCTCGCGAGAGACGCGAGGAGGAGGAGGAGGAGGAGGAGGAGGAGGAGGAGGCGAGCTCGAGGCCGGCATGGAGCTGAGCAGGAGCGACCTGGCGAGCGTGGGGCCCGTGGCGGCGCGCAACACGCTCAAGGTGCTGCCGTTTGGGAGCAAGAGCAGGCGGCAAAAGGTGGTGGTGGGCGACAATGCAGGGTTCGTGACGTGCCTGCAGTCGAAGCGAGGCGAGACGGCGGCGGTGTTCAAGACTAGGGTGGACGAGGAGAACCCCGTGGCGGCGCTGGCGCTCGGCGGCGCCGGCAGCGAGGCCGTCTTCGCGGCGGCCGGCCGCAACGTGCTTGGGTTGAATCGCAAGGGCAAGGTGGCGCAGATGTACAAGACGAACCTGTCGGAGCCCGTGCAGCAGCTGGCGGCTGGGCCGGACGGCTGCTTCTGGGTGAGCGGCGAGCTCGCGTACACCTCCTTCGTTGGCGCCGCGGAGCGCGAGTACTTGACGTTCCAGGACCCGATCTCGAGCCTGGCGGTGACGGGTGGCGCGGCCCAGCCCACGGCGCTTGTGGGCGGGAGCGACGGCAGCATCCGTGCGGTGCGCGAGGGCGTTGAGCGGGCCGCGCTTGGGACGGACGGCGCGCCCACGAGCATCGAGGCGTATGGGCAGGATGCCTTTGTGTACGGCACGGCAGCCGGCGGCCTGGGGCTCGCGCGGCTGGACGGCGAGGACTCGCTGCGGCCGTTGTGGTTCGAGCCGGGAGACGGCCGCGGCGCGGTGAACTGCATCACGACGCATGACCTGAGCAAGGACGACGTCCCGGACGTGATCGTGGGCCGAGACGACGGCAGCCTGGAGGTGTACCGCGTCCAGGAAGAGGGCAGCGGGCTGTCGGCGGCACGCGAGGGCGGCGCGGTGCTACAGTTTGAGTGTCACGTGGATGAGAGCATCCGCGCCGTGCAGGCCGGCGTGGTGAGCACGCCCGGCTTTGACGAGGTCGTCCTCTGCACGTACTCGGGCAACCTGGTCAGCTTTAGCACCGAGGCGCTGGACGCCGCGGAGGAGGGCGACAAGCGTGGGCGATCCAAGGCGGTCGTGGACGACGAGGGCAAGGTGGCGCGGTTGCGGGAGGACCTCGAGGCGCTGCAGAAGCAGATTGACGCGACGCGCGCCAAGCTGGCCAAGACCGCCGCCAAGTCGGGGGGCGCTGCCGCGGCGGAAAGCGGCACCGGCCAGCGCGCCATCAACTTTGACCAGCTGCAAATCAATCATCGCTTCGAGCTGTCGCCACAGGCCGGCGAGCACGTGCTTTCGCTGGAGATGGCCGTCCCGATCGCGCTCGTGGTGCTGCGCTCGGAGATGCCCTTGGCGTTGGTGGACGCCGAAGCGGCCGAGGCGGATGCGCGCGCCGGCGCGCAGAGCATGGTCATCACGGCTGCGGAGCAGGCCTCGGGCGGCATGCACGCCGTCTACCGGCCGCAGGAAGCGTGCAAGCGCGTCGAGGTGCGCCTCCGCACGATCGAGGGCCAGCACGGGGAGATCAAGGCTACGGTCGTGGCGGCCACCTCGCCGCAGGTTGCGCGCCAGATTGCCGTGCATGTCAAGCCGCTGTCTTTGCACCAGCGCTGCGCCGAGGTGCCAGGGCTGGCGTCCGTCCCGCTCAGCCACGTGCGCTTCTCCGGGTCCTTTTCGCTGCACCAAGTCCACGAGTGGATCCAGGCGTGCCTGCCGGGCGTGCCGTCGACCGTGCCGCGCCTCGCAGAGGGCGCGGCGCCGACCGGCTCTGACGACGCCTCGGCCCCGGAAAGCGAGGAGCCCATGGCGCGGCTCGTCTTTCGTAACCCGCTCGTCGGCAGCGTGCTTGTCGTGCGCTACCGCGCGGGGCTCGTGGTCCTGGAGTCCGACTTTGTGTCGGCGCTTGCCATCGCGCGAGAGGCCATCACCGCGGAAGCGAATCGCCGCAAGGCTAACGTGTCGATGCGCTTCCACATCCATCCGGAGACCGTACCATACTTTTTGCGTCAGCTGGACGGCCGTCTGCAGCGTCACGCTGCGCAGACGCGGCGCGCCCAGCTCGCAGACGCCCTTCAAGAGATTTGTGCGGACGCCGACGGCGCCGGCGGCGCCTTCTTGGCGCCCGAGCACCGGGCGATGCTCAAGCGCGCCGACGCGGACAGCCCTGCGCGCCTCGCGGCCGCGCACCGCGCACTTCACGGCGTCGTCGGCGACCTCTACGTGGATGTGCAAAAGTTTGCGGGCCGTGACGCCCGAAATCCTGCGGCACACGCAGCCCTCTCGCAGGTGCTCAACGACTACCGGCTCGAGGACATGCTCGAGCTCTTTTCGTAGCGTGGCGTGAGGTGGCGTAAAGGTAGGAGCCTGCCGCCGCGCGCGAGTGCGCGTGTGCGAGCATAGAGAGTAAGTGACGGAAAGAGAGAGAGATTGAAAGAGAGCAAAAGCGAGAAGAGATTGAAAGAGAGAGAGAAGAGATTGAAAGAGAGCAAACGAGAGAAGAGATTGAAAGAGAGAAGAGAAGAGATTGAAAGAGAGAGAAAAGAGATTGAGATCGCCTCTCTGGCATTGCCTTGCTTGGCGCAGAGCGTGCCCTGCCGTCGTCAACGAGAGGCTACAAGGATGGCTCGACGCGGACAAACAGCCTGAGAGAAAAGAAGAAAGAAATAATCGTTCACACGACCACTGCGAAAGCTCCCCTGCACCCCCGCGCAGCCGTACTACTACAAAGGATGCATCTCGAATCCACTAGCCCGTAAAGGTGCGGCCCGCAGAGCGGTTGATCTTGTCGAGGATCTCGTTGACCTCGTCCTCGGTTAGCTTGGCCTGCAGGCTGAGGATCAGCGAGCAGGCCTCGTCGTATCCTCGGGCTTGAGGTTGATGAGCGAGACGAGCTCGAACTCGGCGAGCTTGACGATTTGGGTCTTGCCTTCCTGGTCGCGTGTGCGAGCATGGAGAGTAAAAAACGGAGACACAGAGAGAGAGATTGAAAGAGAGCAAGCGAGACAAGAGATTCAAGAGAGCAAGAGAATGAGATCGCCTCCCTGGCATTGCCTTGTTTGGCGCAGAGCGTGCCCTGCCGTCGTCGATGAGAGGTTACAAGGATGACTCGACGCGGACAAACAGCCTGAGAGAAACGAAGAAAGAAATAATCGTTCACACGACCACTGCGAAAGCTCCCCTGCACCCCCGCGCAGCCGTACTACTACAAAGGATGCATCTCAAATCCACTAGCCCGTAAAGGTGCGGCCCGCAGAGCGGTTGATCTTGTCGAGGATCTCGTTGACCTCGTCCTCGGTCAGCTTGGCCTGCAGGCTGGGGATCAGCGAGCAGGCCTCGTCGTACTCCTCGGGCTTGAGGTTGATGAGCGAGACGAGCTCGAACTCGGCGAGCTTGACGATTTGGGTCTTGCCTTCCTGGTCGGTGCGCTCCCACTCCTTGGCCTCGAGCTCCTTCTGCAGCTCCTCCACGACACTCTTGTTGGCGACCGGGTCCTTGATCTGGCTGAAGCGGTTCACGTAGGCCAGCGTCTGCTCAAAGATCTCCGGCACCGACTTGTCCTCCTTCTCGAACTGCTCGCGCGCCTCCTGGAGCGCGATGGCCACCTCGGCGTTGGACATGCACGGCTCGTTCTTGAACTCATCGCCCAGCCGCAGCTCCGACGCGTCCTCCATGGTCGGTTGCGGGCTCGCGCCGCGCCGCGCCGCGCCGCGCCGTGCCCTCCGCCGCCGCCGCCCGCGCGTGCCCTCGCCCCAGCCGCCACGGCGCTCGGGCGACTTTCGTGGTTTGCTTGCGGTCGCGGTGACGGCGGCGGGGCTGTTGACGCCGCGACGCTGCGCAGACGACGCGTAGACGTTCAACGACCTGGTGCTGGAGGCGAAGAAGGAGAGCGACCGCTGCAGTGGTGCACAAAGCTTCCTTCTTGGCTGCAGCATGGTAGAGCCAGAGCTCTAACTATAAGTACGCGGGATGACCCATCAACCTGGAGGTCATGTGGCCCTAGCTAGCTAGCAAGAAAGGCAAGCCTTGCAAGCGGGGAGGGCCTCTAACTTGCCAGGCCTGCTCCTCGTCGTGAGATGTACACCATGCGAGCATAGGGTCGCCGGGCTTCAAAAACAAGCTCTTCAAGTCCGCGCCGGCGGATTTGGCGTCGCTGTTTTTGACGTCAAGCCACCTTGGCGCGGGGGTGACGCGGATCCTGATGCTCGAACGACCTGGACCACGCGGGCGACAAACGCTTTGCTGACTGTGAACGGCGAGTCTGGCATCGCTTGGATTGGGACCCTCCATTCGGTGGTAGTTGCTCGTGTATGAAGCCGGAGAAAGCTTGCTTGCCGGAGCTTTCCTTGCTGATGGCTGGCGAGCTTCGCCCGCGTCTCGCCTCCTTGTCCGGGCGCACTTGTAATGAAGCAAGGAAGAAGGCTCAGCCAGATAAATGAATGATGGGGCGTGTAATGTGACGACACGGGCAGAGCAGACTGACTGATGGATGACGCGAGATGGAGGAGGGAGAGGCAGAAAGAAGGGGAAGAAACATTCTACTCCTGGGTGAGCTTCTCGTAAGCGGCCTCGTCGAGGAGGCTGTCAATCTCAGACGGGTCGCTCATGTCCATCTTGATGAACCAAGCGTCGGTCATGGCGTCGGAGTTGACGAGCTCAGGGCTGTCGACGAGCTTCTCGTTCACCTCCATCACCTTGCCGGAGACGGGCGCGTAGACATCCGAGGCAGCCTTGACGGACTCCACGGAGCCAAAGGCCTCGCCCTTGTCGAAGGAGTCGCCGACCTGTGGTTGAGCGATTGCGAGGCGCGTTAGCAAGGAACACAAGGAGCGAAGACGGGAATGAGATGCGCGCCGCGGCGCAGCGCAGCGCAGCGCGGCGAAGCGAAGCGCAGCTTGTCGCGCAGCGCAGCGCAGCTTAGCTTGTCGCGCAGCTGCCAGGCGCTAGGATGCTGTCTGTATCCTTGGCGCTTCACCCAGACGTACCGAGGGGAGATCCACGTAGACGACGTCGCCGAGCTGCGTCTGCGCGAAGTCGGAGATGCCGATGACGGCCTTGCCGTCCTCCACGCGCACGTACTCGTGCGAGTCGAGGTACTTGTACGAGGACATGGCGCGCGTCGCGCCGGCCGCCGAGAGCGCGCGCGCCGCCGCCAGCCGCGCCGCCGGCGCGCGCGCCGCCAGCGCCGCCGAGGACCGCACCGCCGCGAGCATCGTGCCTGGCCTGCTGCCGCTGCTGCCGCTCCGCCGCGCGCCGCTTGCTCTTCTGCGCGCGCCTCCTTCGCCTCGCCCGAGTCGCTCCTGGCCACCGCGGCAACCGGCCACTGCCCGGCCAGCGCTAGCCCGACTTGCGCCGCCACTTGCGCCGCGCCGCGCAAGTCGGTATACGCCTCGCCGCAAGTCGCCTCAGCGCGCGCGGCCGTTTCCGGCTGGCAAGCGGCCGGATCCAAGCTCGCCGCGGCGCCGCAGGGTTGAGCCGCGATGAATCAATGATCTCGCAGCCGCCTGGGCAGGGTAGGCGAGCAGACATCGATCGATGCGTGGAGTCCGGAGCCCAGACGCCACGCAGGGAGGGCCCGGCGCAGCTGCCTGCCTCGGCGAAGCATGCAAAGCGAGCGGGCGGCCGCCCGCCAGTCGCACGGCGCGGCGAAGCCTCTCAACCTCAAGTTGTGCAGCAGGCAGTCAAGCGCTCGCAGCCTCCACTGCCCATGCCTGCAGACGGCACTGTGCCGGGCGACTGATCTGCAACAGGTTACTAACTAGCCTGAGAGTCTCCATCGTGACGTCGGTCGTCGTGTGCACTCACGCACGTCAGGCTGTCCGGCCAGCCTGAACCTGATCATCCCTGATGGGCTGATCCGTGGACTCGGACACGGTGCTGTGGGCAGGGAGCGGAGGGAGGAGGCCAGGCTTGCAGGCGTGCAGCGACATTGCAGCCGCCCGCGAACTTGCGCGAAGCCGCAGTGGCGCGCAGTGGCGCCGCGAAACATCTTGACTCGACTCGACTCGACTCGACCCGACTGATTGGAGACTCGACTCGACCCGACGCGGCTCGGACGGCCTGGGCCTGCAGCTCGGCGTGGCTGTGCGTGCGTCGCGCTTGTGCGCTGCCAGAGCGAGAAGGCAATGATGTTGAGACGAAGCTCTGACGGAGGAGAGGCGAGGAGCGCACCGATCCTTGGTTCTCCGCGGATCCGTCAGCTAGCTACTAGCTAGGCGTGGCAGGTGCGTCTACTGGTATTAGGCCTACTTAGGCTGCAGCTCGGCCGCGCAGGACGCAGTCACCATGATCAGAGTCAGAAAATGTACATGAAAGCTTGATGCTGAAGCGAGCTAGCTAGTCATCGTCTCTGAGATGACTCGGAGGCAATGGCGGAGCGCGCGAGGTCCGAAAGGGCGCCATCCGAAGCGGCGTTCTCTACGACGGTAAGGTCGGCGAAGGCGCGCTGCAGGTCCTCGAGCTTGCGGAAGTGGTCGTAGAGAAAGCGCGAGGGCGGCGTGGAGTCGCAGTGCGGCGAGAGCTGGTTCAGGGCGGAGGGCGAGCCGGTGGGCGGGGTCCCGGCCTGGGAGCGCTGCGCCTGCTGCAAGCAGCTCCAGACGGAGGCGACCGTGCGCGAGAGCGAGCGCTGGAAGTCGGCCTGGCGCTTGATGATCTCGCGGCGGCGAATGAGCGCGCGACGCGTGGCCGCGAGGCCACTTCGCGCCTGCACGTCCTGCAGATGGATGGCCTGGGCCTGCACGTGATGAGCGAGCGTCTCGATCTGGTCGCGCTCGGCGCTGGCAATGGTCCAGCGCCAATGGCTGCCAGAGACATCGACGACGAGTTCGTGACGGCCAGCACTGGCGCCGAGGCGCGCCGAGGCGAGCGTGACCTGAACGGGCTCTTCCAGCACGAGGCAGCGGCTCACGGCCTGCTCGAGGTCCGTGGCGTAGGCGACAAGGAGGTGGCCTGTGCAGACGATCCAGGCGGGCTCCACGCCGCTGCTGGCGGTGGAGGAGGAGTCCGCGGTGGCGGGCGGCGTCCCGGGAGGCGGCGGCGGCGTCTCGCTGGGCCCGGTCGGCAGCGCCGTGACGGCGAGCTCGAACCAACCACGAAAGGCAGGTCTCGCAACCGGCGCCGACGCCGACGCCAGGACCGGCACCGAGACTGCACCACCAGGCGGCACTCCTGCGGCCGCGGCCGCGGACGCCGATGCCTCCGCGCGGACTAGCGCTTGCGAAAGCTTGGCGTTCTCGGCGACCACGCGCTCGAACTCGGCCAGCACGGCCTCCATCTCGTCCTCGAAGAAACCGCGCTCGTCCAGGCGGAGCACCTGCTGCTCCTGCAGCAGTGCATAGAGGCGCGCGGCCTGGGCCTCAGGCTCAGGGCCGGGCGCGAAGGACGCGGCGGAAATGGTCGAGGCCTGGCGGCCCGCGAGGCCGGACAGGCGCGCGCTGCGGCCGGCCGCTTCCGCGCCGGGGTCGGCCTGCATCGACGGTTGCCCCACGGCCTCGCCGGCGGCCGCCAGGGCGGGCTTGGTGGCGCTCCCGGGCGCGCTGCGCACGCCGTGGCGTGGCGGGCGGCCGCCCAGCGCGGACCAGGGTGGCAGCGGCGGCACGGCGATGCCGCTTGCATCGCGGCCCAGGCCGAGCGCCGAGCTGGCACCCAAGCTGGCGAGCCCGAACGAGCGCGGCGACGTTGGGTCTGTCAGCCCCGACACGGTGCTGGCGCGCGAGGCGGACTCGCGCATACGCTTGCGCTCCTTCTTCTCCTTTCTCTTGCGCTCCTTTTTCTCCTTCTTCTCGCGCTTGCGTTCCTTGCGCAGCAGGCGCGCCTCCTCGCTCTCCTCCGCGTGCGCGCCCTCGCTGCGCGTGTGGTGGATGCGCAGCTCCGAGCTTGCCTCCGAGGTCCGTCCTGAGCTCGCTGCGTCCGCGCTCGCCGTCCGCGTGCGGCTCAGCGTGTGCCTGCTCGCGGCGCGCAGCTGGGCCAGCGTCGCGGCGTCCTGCGCGCCCACGTACTGGCCATTTTCGTCAAAGTCCCTGTCGCGCCGCGCGCTCGTGTGCGTGGCGCCGGCTCCGCCGCGGTCCTCGTTCTGCTCGTCGTTCTCCTCCGAGTCCGAGTCCGAGTCATTGTCGTCCAGCTCCAGCCGCAGCAGCTGCGGCCCCTTGGGCTCCGCGCCGAGCTGCAACCGCTGCAGCTGCTGCTGCTGCTGCAGGCGCTGCTGCTGCTGCTGCTGCTGCTGCTGCTGCTGCTGCTGCGCCAGCGGCCGCCGCGTCCCGCTGCGCGGCGGCAGGTCGAGCCTCGTCAGCGGCGAGCCCACGCCGCGCGCCGCGCTGCGCGCTGGCGAGCCCTCGCGCGCAGCGCCCGCGGCCGAGGTCCTCGCCGCCGCATGGGCCGGCGCCGGCGCCGGCGGCGCGGGCCCCGCCGACGTCGACGACGCCACCGACGCCAGCGACCGCGCGCTCCCCGCCCGCGCCGCGCCGCCCGCGCGCGCGCCCTCGGGCCCCGCCATGCTGTCTGCCGCCGTGCTCGGCACGCAGCAGCTGCATCATCAGCAGCAGCTGCAGCAGCATCTGCAGCATCTCGATTCGAGGGCGTACATGCTGCAGAGGTACGAGCACCATGAGCGAGGAGCTGCAGTAGGCCTGACCTTAGGCCTAGGCCTTTCGCCGCATCTTGATTTGGAGTCGCCACCGCCGAGCTCGGCACGCAGCAGCTGCATCACCGACAGCAGCTGCAGCAGCATCTGCAGCATCTCGAATCGAGGGCGCACATGCTGCAGAGGTACGAGCACCATGAGCGAGGAGCTGCAGTAGGCCTGACCCTAGGCCTAGCCTAGGCCTCTTGAGAAGGTTGTATCGCCGCATCATCGCCACGAGATGAGACAGTGGTGCGAGTGCGTTTGAGGCATTCTTCTACGCGACTGAGCAGTAGCAGCAGCTGCCGCAGCAGACGCAGTTGCCGCCGCAGCAGTACGAGCAGCTTGCGGTCGCCGTGGACGACGTCGCGGCGGGCGAGCAGCAGCTGCAGCAGCGCGGCGATGATGCCGGGCAGTGGAGGAGGAGAAGGCGTACATCCGCGCGACGGAGCGTGGTGACCTTGCGGCGCTGGTCGTCTTTGGCATCTTCGCGCTGGTGGCGCTCAAGCGCTGCAGCGTGTCGCGGCGCGAAGGCGGCGAGTTGGCCTACTTGGCCGTGACGGTGGTCTTCCTGGGCCTGGCTGGCGTCGCCGGCTGGCAGCAGCGCGAGCAGGTCGCGCTCAAGGGCAGCGAGAACCAGCAAGGCGCCGGCGCGGCGGCCGGGACCAAGGCGGCCCGCGGCGGCGATACTGGCACGACTCGCGAGGAGCGCGCGGCGCAGGGCGCCAAGGCGTGGGCGCGTAGTGGCGGCAAGGGCTCGCGGCGCGGCAGGCGTCTGCCAAGGAGGTCGAGGACGCGGGCTTCGGGGCGCCGGACGGCGGGCTCGCCGTGGCGCCCGACGCGCGGCTGGGCCACCTTGCGGGCGGCGACAGCACGGCCCCGCCGCGGCTTAGCGAGGCGCAGCAGCGCGAGATGATGGACCGCATGAACGGCGTCGCGCCGCCGCCCGTGTCGGCGGCGCACCCTTACATGCCCTTCGCGGCCAATCTCGGCAAGCACCTGGGCAACGTGGACGACTCGGACCAGTACTTTTGCGTTGTGGACCAGCTGCAGGGCGCACACGCGCGTCGGTGGGCGCCGCAGGAGCCGCGCGTGGCGCAGGCCAACGCGCAGACCATCCACACGCAGGACCCGCCTCCCGGCGCGGTCAACCCGGTCCTCAAGCAGCATCCGCGGCTCGAGGAGAGTCAGAACGGCGAGCGCCTGGTGGCCGCGCCGCGCCGAGACGGGCGACGCGAGCACCTGCAGGCGCCGACCCACTTCGACGCGACCCGGCACCCGCAGATCCCGTTGACCTTGAGGTCACGAACGAAGTCCAGATTATGCCTGGCGATGGCCAGGTCGGCTTCACAGCTGACTCTGACCTCCGGTTCTGTGTCCGCCGTGCTGACACCGTGTACGCCCTCGATAAACCGGGTATGATGCATGTCCTCAAGATGTGTGACGCAGCCTCACTGCCGCTAGACGACCGTTAGGTGCCTACTACAGTTAGATAATGTGAAAAATTTCCAGCTGCAGGCACGGATCGAACTCGCGCGTCCTGGCAAGCATCGAGTGCGTGTAGGCTCCCACCTAACCAAGAGTTGGCTGCCGGCGCGTCGCTCTCCGGCGACGGCGGTGAAGGTGCCCGTCCCGGAGACAGGGTCGGCTGTGCAGACGTGTTTGCCGTGGGTGAAGGCGTGCACGCAGGCGCCGTGGTTGGTGAAGACCCGAGGAGGCCTGCGAGGCCTCGTCACGCCACTTGACCGCGCCGGTGAGGAGCACGGGCGCAACGGTGAAGTCGTAGGGCGTGGCGCCGAACCTGGACTGCGGCCAGAACATGCATTTCGTGCAGTCCTCGCAGCTTTGGGGTTCGGTGGTGTCGCAGGTATTGAGGCTCTCGTTGCCTGCCGCCGCGACGAAGATAAGCCGCGGGTGCTCGGCCTTGGGCGTCTCCACGAGGTCGTCGATGGTCTCGATGAAGGCTCGGGCCGAGGCCTCCTCCTGGTTCGTGTCGAGGTCCGCCAACTCGGCGGTAAAGCTCACACGTTGACCACCACGGGCATGTCGCTGCTGGTGCAAATGCGGTCGATGTAGTCCAGGCCGGCGCTGATGGTGGTGAAACCCATCGGGACGAGCGTGGCGCCGCGCGTCAGGCCGGCGTACTTGCCGCAGCACGCGGAGGCGACCCGCAGTCCGTGGTCGTGGACGAGGAGGTTCTCGAAACTGACCAGGATGGGCGCGCCGCCCTGGTGGCTCACGAGCTCAGTCACTCCGGCCAGGGTCTCCTCCTCCGGGAAGAAGTTCCAGACGACCACGATGGTGCCGCCGCCGTGGTTGCCCAGGTACTTGGGGTCCGTCTTCATGGCGTCGAGCGTAGACTCCTGATGGAAGGCCTTCTCGATCGTGCACGTCCCGCCGGGTTCCACGAGCGTGATGCGGTCGACGCTTGGCACCAAGGTGGTGACATTGCCCTCGGATGCCATGCGCGGCCGCACGGCGACGCAGTCGATGCGGTCGAGCTCCTCCACGAGCGCGAAAGGGTTGGAGTCAGCGGCCATCGCGGGGCCCGACTCGACCACCAGGGTGTTCTCGAAGCGGTTGGCGTGCTTCTCCAAGATGACGAGCCCGCGCTCGATGAGCTCGACCTCCATCTCGGCGTTATGGTGCGTGTCAATCTCAAAGTCCGGGTCCAGAGTCACGAGATAGGACTTGCCGCCCTCGGTGTCAAAGACACACGCGTCATCGTACCACTCGGCGATTGGCCATGCCGACCCTGTTTGGCGGTGCGCTGCATGCGCCGGCCGAGACGATCTTGTCGTCTGGCTGACAGGGCCACCACCATTGTTGGCTGCTCTGCCTCTGCCGAGTAAGAGTGAAATGTGAGTCAGCCGGCCGAGTGACGTCCTCGTCTCGTCGGTCGTAGAGAAGTGGCGCGGCGCATCGAAAGGTGCGGAGAAAGAAGTCTCTCACTCCCTCACGTGACGACAGCAGCAAGAGCGAGAGCGAGATGGTGCAGGTCCTCTTCCCATCTATGCCAACGCCCCAGCGATACGGAGGCGCCGCTCGGGCGGTGGCGGCAGTGGCGGCATTGAGGGCATGACCGCTCGAGGCCGTGGAGAAGCGAGAGGGGCCTGGTACCATCGCTCGACCGTTGGTCTCATCGTCCTGGTCGTGCTGCTCATCCTGCTCATGGTCTTTTGCGATCTTTACTTGCTCATCCGAGACGAGGTCAACAGTTTCTTCAGGAACGGGGTCTGACCAAAACCTAACTCACTCAGGCCCGGTCAGGCGGCGACAGCAGAGACTGGTCGGTCGGAACGGGCGAGGAGAGTTCTCCGCAAGCCCCGGCGAGCGAGTGTGGTATGCAAGTAAGAATGCCGTGGTTTCTCACCGAGGACGTGGACCACGTGTCGGTCGCTTAGGTCTTTGGAGGCTTTGTGTTTTGCCTCGTGGTCATCCTCGCTCGCTTCCTGATCCTGCGCTACCGCTACGGCGAGTCCATGACTGCGCTCGACGTTTTTAACGGCGTCTCGCGTAGCTCGGCAGAGCGCCTGCAGGCCGAAACTCCGCGGCAGTGCGTCGCGGACGCCCAGCGCGAGCAGCAGAAGATTTGCGAGAAGCACCACAAGTGGCTGGCCAAGAACAAGGCCAAGGAGGAGCAACACAACCCTCCCGCGCCTCTCTTCCGTCGGGAACGGGTAATACGGCTCGGCTCTGTCCTTGATGTCCGTCAAGTACTCGCGGATCAAGACGGCCCGCATCATAAGGTGTCGAGACGAGACGCCGGCGATGCAATAACTGGTGCAGACGGCCGTGGAGCTGCTGTCAGGCGTGCGTGCGCTGAGTCAAACAGGCTGCTGATGCGCTGCGAGCCGCTGGCTGCTGCTGCAATGCGAGACTGCGCAGCAATCGCAAGCCGTAAAGCTTTGGGGTGGCGCCGAGGCGAGTCTGCGCTGCTGGTTTACGTGGTAGCCGCAGCAGGGCAAGCGCTTGCGCCCCTGCGTCAATGCGCAGACTTTCTGCGCAACGAGATGGACACGTGCACAGGTGGGCCCGCGACGCTGTCCCCAGTGTCCTGGGCCCGAGTCTCCGAGAAGACAGCGTGGCACGCGCGCGGGCACGCGCGGTCAGGCGTCGTTCCAAGCTGGCTCAGCTGCCCGGACCGTCAACTTGAAGCAGTGCTGCGTGCACTGTAGGCCAGCCCTCAGCCGCTCGCTCGCTCGCTCGCTCGCTCGTTAGGTAGCTAGCTAGCTAGCTAGCGCGTTGGATGGTTGTACCTCCACCCGTGCCTCATGTGCTCCGCCAGCGGCCAGCAGCCCCGTAGCCGGGCGTAGCCGGCAACTTGCCGGCTCGCCTCCCGCCTCCGAGCGCCTCCCGCCTGGGCCGTCGTCACGCGTCTTGCTCTGCCTTGCTCTTCCTGCCAGCTGCGCAGCCCGCCCTCCAGGACGTTGCAGCGCGAGGGCGCCAGCGCCACGCTCCAAGTTCGGGTTGCGCGAGCTCCCGCGCCGCGCGGCGCTGCGATCAAGATCATCGTTCCGCGCGACGCCTCCCTACCACGTCAGTTAGTTTGCCCCCACCTTCTTCCTCCAGCCGCCACCCTACGTAGGGTGGCGCGGGCGGGCGCCGCGCCGCCGGTCCCGCTTTCCGAGGCGGCCTGCAGCCCGCCGCCGTTGGCCCGGCGCCGCTCGCCTCGTCCTCCTCCTCCTCGTCCTCCTCGCTGGAGCTCAGCAGGCAGGCTGCGACGACGAGCGGCAGGCAGGCTGGCCCCCCTCGCCGGGCTCTCGAGGCCGCCGCGAGGATCGCGCGGCGCGCGGGCGTCCTTCGTCGCGGCGTCCGGGCCGCGCGCGAGGAAAGTACGCGCCCGCCGCCGCTGGCAGGTGCCGCAGTTGCGCAGCTGCACGGCGGGCGCGCTGGCCGGCTCGCCTCGGCCGCCGCTGGCCGCGGCGCGCTTCGGCGGCACCGGTCAGGGCTGGCGGCGCGGCGGCGCTCGGCGAGCCTCGGGCAGGCCGAGGTTGGCGGCGCCACGGGCTGGAGCGCGGCGTGGAAGGCGGGCTTGTGGTGGCTGGCGCTGCTGGCTGGGCAGGCAGCCTGAGGCAGGCTGGGACCATGGTGGTAGCCTAGCTAGGGTGGCGCGGGGTGGATGGAAGAAGACCCCGCGCCACCCTAGGAGAAGACCTGCGCCACCCTACGTAGGGTGGCGCGCTCCACCCTACGCGGACTGCGCGCGTGTCCGCTCCGAGCCGAGTCTGTGCGGCAGCTAGCTAGCGTTTCCTGGCTCAGAGCTCGGCTAGGTCGCGGCTGCGCGGCGCTCGGCAGGTCGGCCGGCGTGCTCTCGTCAGGCTCGCCCGGCCGGTCGCTGGCTCGGTCGGGCGGCGGGCCGCGGCTCGATCGGAGCGCGAGGCGACGCCCGCAGCGCAGCCTGCCTGCCTGGGAGCTGGGAGCCTTCTTCCAAGGGCGACTTGACGGGCGGCTTCCGCTTCGCAGCCTTCTTTCACCTGGCAGCGCGATCTCGATCGCTCGCGCGCTCCCGTCTATGAACGAACTCGCGCGGCGTCACGCACACCGGCGCTGCTCGCCGGCGCCGCGGCCGCCGCACGCACGCACGCAGGCGAGCGAGGCGGCGGCGGCAGAACCGCAACACATACATAATAAGGTCGTCAAGGCGGAGGCCGTGGATGGGCGCGAGGGGGACCGCACGGCCGCGTACGAGCCCAGGGACAGGGACAGAGCGAGGGCGAGGCAAGGATGCCGCGCAGGGCCAGCCCGAGGGGCGCCGAGGTGGGCACGCTGTCGTGGACGTGGAGCCCGGTGACGGCCGTGGCGGCGCGCGCGTCGAGCGGCGACCTGGAGAGCGGGCAGAGCGAGGCGGAGGCGACGCAGGAGGACCGCTTCTATGAGGTGTCGCAGGAGGGCAAGCGCGCGCAGCGCAACGTGTTCGCGCTGTGCCTGGAGCCCGAGGGCCAGCTGGGCGCGCAGGCCGTGCTGCTGGCGGCCACGGCGGCCGCGGCCGCGGCGCTGGCGGTCATGTTCCCGGCGGCGCCCCATGTGGTGGCGCTGCTGGCCATCATGGTGGCGCTCATGGCCGCCGAGACGTACCGCACGGCCGTGCTGGTGTGCGTGCGCCAGCGCGGCTACGTGCCCTCGGACACGCACCTCAACTGCCTGCTGGCGCTCACCTACCTGTCCGGCGTGGTGGCGGGCGTGTGCTTCATGGCCGTGGTCTTGTCGACGCTGGGGTCCATCTCGCTCGAGATGGGCGTGCTCTTCATCGTCATCTTCGCGGAGTACCTGGTGTGCTTCGGCTGGTACGAAGCGCTCATGTCCATCGTGGTGCCGGCTACGGTCGGCCTCATGTTTCCCATCTGGCTCGTGCTCGTGCCGCTGCGCTATGTGCTGGGCATCCGCCAGAGCGTGCCGGAGCCCGAGCCCGATCCGGAGTCCGTCGTGACGCAGGAGGAGGTGGACGCCGCGGTGCCGCGCGGCAGCTTCACACAGGACGACGCCGCTGCCGAGTGCGCCATTTGCCTGCTCGACTTCGAGGCCGGCGACGCGGTCCGCATGCTGCCCTGCAAGCACACCTTCCACCAGGACTGCATCGACCCGTGGTTCCTCTCGCACCACACCACCTGCCCGTCCTGCCGCGCGCCCTTTCGCACGGCCAAGCCCGGCGCGGACCCCGACGCCAAGCCTGGGGAGCCCGCCTCTGGCTCCGGCTCCGGCTCCGGCTCCAGCTCCGAGTCCGAGTCCGAGTCTGACGGCGAAGCCAGCTCGCACGGGGCGAGCAGGGATGCCGGTGCCGAGACTGTGGAGGATGGGGATCCTAGCGATGCCCCACCCGCGTCTCCGGAGCGGCCCTCGTCTCCGGCCGTCTCCCTGTAAACATTGTCTTTTCATATAAATCAACATGCTCGGGCGAGCGAGCGAGCATCGCGTCTCACTGACTCGCCGCAAGCCCGAGCAAAAGGTAGTCTCCGTAGCTTGTTCAAAGTAAGTAGTAGTCTTTTTATCCAATTTCAATTCAACATCGCAGGAGGGCGTCTGGTCTCGGAGCGACTCTCGTCTCCCGGAGCAACTCTCGTCTCCGGCAGTCTGATGTCCTCGCCTCCGGCCGTCTCCTCGTACATATCGTCTTTTCTTGACATGCTCGCCGGCGGGCGAGCATCGCGTCTCGCTGACTCGCCGCAAGCTCGAGCGAAACCTTGTTTTCGTGGTCTCGTCTTTTTTCCGACAACACCGCACGATCGCCTTTGGGCTTTGGCTCTGCGCCCAATGAGGATGTCGTCGCCTTGGACTGTTTGTTCGATTTCTGCGCCTATGACGGCGCGTTGTTATAAGCTTTATCCTACTGAAAGGAGAAGAAGAGACAGTACCAGTGGGTATGCATCGCCTCCGCGAAGCCGCTCGATGGTGTGCTGCGCATGCTCGGGATGAAGTCGTCATAAAGAGTGGTGCGATGGATGGAAAGCATGCGGCGCAGAATGGCGTCCGTGGCGGAGAAACCCTTGGTAGACATGATCGGGCAGCGACTAGCGCTTTCCTGGGGAGAAAACAGGCGCCCCAGTGCTTTCGCCGCATCCGCGCCCTTGAGGTTAGGCTGAGAGAAGCTGAAAGGCATGTCGCTAAGCGGCAGGAGGTGCAACAGGTTCTCGGCGGACGAGCCGACCTCGATCTCCTGGAAGCGCTTGGTGAGCTGCCAGTCGCTGCTGGGCTGCAGGCGCGGCACTGCGCGCAGGTTGGTTCCCAAAATGGCCGGGTCCGCGGCCCGCGTGCGCTGGCGCACGAAGAGGCGGTCGGCCTGCAGCCCGAGCGCGACCGGCAAGGAGGGCGCCATCTCGGAGGCGCTGGCGGAATCGATAAAGACGTTGGCGTCGCCAAAGGCGAAACTCTGCGCGGAGAGGTGCTCGAGCCAGACAAGCTCGATGTTGCTGGCGGGCGCGATGTTGCGAACGATGATGCCCTTGCCGAGGCGGTCGTCGTGGGCGCAGCGCTTGGCCTTGAGCGCAGAGCGCACCTCGTTCAAAATGCTCGAATCACGAGCGCGGTCCATGTTGTAGATGAAGATCTTGTTCTCCACCGTGGTGTGCGCGCCCGCCGTGGTCCAGGACGCCGACCCGCAGATCGCGCCCACCCAGGATGACGTGCTCACACCCTCGCGCTGCGCGACCACGTAGTGCACCCGCATGCTGCCCGGAGCAGGAATGGCCTTGGCGCCCTCCTGGAGCGCCTCGTCCAGGAGCGTGCGGCCCTCCAGCCGCTCGTAAAGGTCCAGCGCGTTCTGGATCGCATCGTCCATGTTGAAGTACTTGTAGTTGGCCAGACGACCCACAAAGTGCACGTTGTTCTCCTTCTCCTCCTTCACCGCCAGCGCGCGATACTTGTCGAAGTGCCGCTGGTTCTCCTCCGTCGGGAACGGGTAGTACGGCTCGGCACCGTCCTTGATATCCGTCGAGTACTCGCGGATCAAGATCGACCGCTGCGAGTCCTGATGATACATGTGCTTGTACTCGGCCGTGCGCGTGTGGGAACCATCACGAAACTGCGGGAAGTTCACCACAAAGGCCGGCTGCGAGACGGCCGGCTCGTTCACGATGAGCGTCTCGAACTTGATGGAGCGGTACTGCAGCGGCTTGAGGTCGACGCCGCGATCCAAAAAGAACTGGTCGATCTGGCCCGTGAAGAAGGTCTTCTCGAACTTTAGCTTCTTGAACTGGTCGTGCTTCATCATCGAAAAGTAGTCCGTCGATGTGAAGACGCGAATGTTGGGGTGGTCCAGCGCCTCCTTGAACCACTGCGTGTAGCCGTCCGCCGGCAGCGCCTGGAAGCGGTCATTGGGAAAGTACCGGTCGTCCCAGTCTGCGCGCACCGGGATGCGCGAGAGCACCACCGGCCCGAGGTCCTCCGGGTACACGTTCCACTGCTTCTTAGTGTACTCGCGGAAGAGCTTCTCGTACAGCCGCTCGCCCACACGGCCCATGCCCACCTCCCGCGAGTTCTGCGGGTTGTTGATCTGCTCTGCGCTCAGGGGGCTGCTGGCGCGCTCGCGCTGCAGCCACTCCTCCATCTCCGCCACCGAACCGATGTTCTCGCCCAGGAGACTGTTCACCGTGTCGATGTTCACCGGGATGGGGACCAGCTTGCCGTCCACACGGCCCACAACGCGGTGGTCGTACGGCGTCCACTCCGAAAAACGGTGCACGTACTTCCACACATCCTCCTTGCTCGTGTGAAAGAGGTGCGCGCCGTACAGATTTACCAGAATATCCGTACGCTTCTCGCGAAAGTCGTAGCAGTTACCTCCAATGTGTGGCCGCCGCTCCAGAATGAGCACCTTCTTGCCGTGCTTGCGCGCGTACATGTCCGCCAGCACAGTGCCGGACAGACCGGCACCCACAATCAGGATGTCGTACTCGCCCATCTCCTGCAGGTGCGCCACGTCTGGAAACTGGTCGGACGCCAGGTCCACCGTGTCGGCATCCGCGCCCTCGAAACGCTGTGTGAAGGGCACCGGCAGCTCCTCCACGCTCGCCTCCTCCACGAGACTCGCCTTGAAGCGCAGGTCCTGATCGCTGCTCCTCTTCTGGTGCTCCGGGCTCAGCGACATTTCCATTGGCACGAATTTGCGTGGCCGCGACAGCTGCTGCGTCGCGGCGGTCGTGGGCGTGCGATCCCCCGGATTCTCGTCCACCAGCCCGCGCAGCGTCCACGCTGCGATCGCCGCGCACAGCATCAGCCCGATCACCGTGATCGGCTTGGCGCGCCACGGCGCCCTCCCCGACGTCGAGACCTGCTGCATGTTCGCCAGGCCCTGTCGCCGCGTCGGCGTCGTTGCCCTCGTCGTCGGCAGCTTCAACCCGGCCGCGCCGTGGCTCTCGCCTCGCGACCGCCGCTCGATGCCCATTTTCCCAGCGCGGCCTCCGCGTCCAGGCCGGCGCTCTTCCTCAGCTCCTGCGTGCCTGCCTCGCCCCTTTGCCCGCCGCGCCTCGCCTCGCCGCGCTCGTACGCGCGCGCCGCCTCGCGCTCGCTCTGCGCCCCAGGCCGCCGGGGCCAGCGCAGCCGCTCGCCCGCGGCGCTCGCGGCGCCCGCGGCGCTCGACCTCGATCGACCGGCCTCGGACGACCGACCTCGACCGGCCGGCGAGGGCGATCGACGTCGATCGGGTTTGCTCGCTCGTGCTCGCGCGCGCGCAGCTCCGAGCCAGGCATCGACGTGGCGGGCATCGACGTGGCGGGCATGGGCCTCGAGGCCCCGCGCCGCGCCTGCGCGAGGGCCGCGCAAGTCCCGTATCGCGCGCCCCCGCGCTGCTTGCCGCGATTGCCGCGCCTGAGAATGGAGCAGATACGGGACTTGGGAGCGCTCGGCCTGGACCGCGCCGGGCGCTGATGCACACATCGTTGGGACCAACGACGTCGCGGCGGAGCCGCCTTTACAGTTAACCAGTTACGAGTTGGACCACGGGCAGAGAGTGTCGGGCGAGCGCGCGTCCGTCGTCCGGCTTCGCTTGCCCGAGGCGCTGAGCTTGCTCTGCGCCGCAGGGTTCGTCTTGATGCTCGGCCGATCCTTGAGGCGCTCCAGGAGCCCGGATGAGAGCTCCACCTTGGTTTGACGCATGAAGCGTGCGGTCTTGACGTGGATGTTGACGAACACAAAGATTTGACGCGTGAAGCGCGGCTTCTTGACGCGGATGTTGACGAAACACAAAGACTTCGCCGCAATCTGCCCGCCCGTAAGGCGCACTGGCATGCTCTTCTTCTTGAAGTGCTCCGAGAGGGGCCCCCACGACGTTGTCGCGCAACTACTTGGTGTGCGAAGACTTGTCCGACGTCGTGCGCTGGTAATTCACGAACGACTGCTGTTTGAAGGCACGGGCGTCACGCCATACTCGAAGCCGGACCCGAGCACAGCGTCGTGGAAGGTGCGGCCGTCCATGAAGAGCTTCACGTTCGCCTTGATGCCCTTGCACTTGATACAAGACTTGGCCGAGCTTGGCTTGATTTGGCCTAGCAGGCCTCGAAGCCTTTTTCTTTGGCAACGTGCCGCGACTTTGACAGGTGCCCGCCTTGGTGACTCGACGTGGAGACACGAACGCTCGCAGTCTTCGCTCCCGAGCTTCGCTTGGCTTGGCTGGGCAGTTGGCTTGGCTGCGCAGTTGGCTTGACGGTGGAGCCTTTCTCTTGCAGCTCTGGACAGCGTTTGGCAACGTGCAGCGACCGTGACACACATGACACACATGACAGGTGCCTGGGTGACTGGTACTCATAGGCTAAGTAAGAGACGAAAGCTCGCAGTCCTCGGCTCCGGCTTGGCGCTGCAGGCGCCTGCAGACAGGCAAGCGGCGAGGAGGGAGGATGCGCGGCGCGGCGGCGACGGCCGCAGCGGCGGCGGCGGCCGCAGCGCTGGCGGGCGCGAGCGGCCTGCCCCTGTTCGTGCTGCGCGTGCCGAACGGGCGCGAGTTCGCGGCGCTGGGCCACAGGGACGGCCTGGGCGGCGGGCCGCTCTCCGCCTTCGGCAAGGACTTCCTCGCGTGCGAGGGCGACTGGTACGTGGCGGACGCGACGCGCGAGAGCGAGGGAGGTCGCCAGCCGCAGCGGCAGGCCGCGCGCAGGCTCGACAGCGAGGGAGGGGTGAACGGGGAGACTGACTGACCGACGAGCCGACCAGGGCCGACTGCCTGTGCCAGCGCGACTCCGACGGCGACGGCCGCACGAACGGCGAGGAGCTCGGCGACCCGCACTGCGAGTGGGCGCCAGGCGAGATCCCGCGCCGCACGACGGGGCTCACGGACCCGTCCGTGCCGAACGACTGCACGGCGGCGGCAGAGGAGGGGTGCGCCGCGTCGGCGGACCTGGCCACGGAGAATAGCAGCCCAACATCGGCAGTCGTCGTAAGCGTCGACGCGACGCTCAATGCCGTCGCGGCGCTGCTCCTCGCGCGCCTGCTCGTGCTGCTCGCGCGCGCAGACCCAGGCCTCGTGCTCGCGCTGCTGCCGGCCGGCGTGTCGCGAGTCAAGGTCAAGGTCGATGACGCGGCGCGCGCCGAGCGCGACGCCGCCGCGCCGCGCCGCCGCTGGCTCCTCGCCGCCTGCACCGCGTACCTGTGGGCGGACATGGCCAGCGCCATCTCGCACGTGGTGCTGGACAACCCGGCCGCGCAGCAGCGCTGGGCACTCCTGCGCGAGAGCGCCGTGAGCTTCCAGGAGCACCACATCAACCCTGCGTCGCTGTCAGCGCCACCGTTCTGGCTGCTCATACCGCTGCTGGCGGCCGCGCAGGGCGAGCGCCGGCTTTGGCTCTTCTCGCTCCTGGCGAGCGCCTTCTTCGCGCTCGCCTACGTCGGCCACTGGTACTCGCACGCGGGCGAAGCCTACAACTTCGCGCTCCTGGACCTCGTTCTGCTGTCTCGCGCGCACCACAACGTGCACCACACCACCTTCGCGAGCAACTTTGCCTTCTTGTCCGGCTGGACCGACCCGCTTGCCAATACGCTCCTGCTGATCGTGCCGCAGCGCTTCGTGGCGACCTGGCTCTTCGGCTTGGGCGGCCTGTGGAGCCTCGCGCCGCGCGCCGCGCTCTACGCCGAGGACCGCGCCTGGCCGCGCGCCTGCCTGCAGCGCTGCGGCCGCCGGGGGACAGCGTTCGCGGCGCTCGTGCTCGGCGTCGCGCTCGTGCTCGCCGGCCAGGTGCAGCAAAACCAGCGCGCCACGACGCGGCCGACCTCCAAAGGCAGTCTCGAGCTACGCGCGCCGAACCAAGCGCCGGCGCGGCCGCGCGGGGCTGTGGCCCCGCCCGCCGGCCCGCGCTACATCTCGGCGGCCGATCTGGACCTGCACCGCACCGCCGACAGCGCGTGGCTCGTTCTGGGGCGAGACGTTCTGGATGTCACGCAGTGGCTCAACCTCCACCCTGGCGGCGTCGAGGCCATCCTGCCCTACATCGGGTACAACGGCACGCAGGCCTTCTTGGACGAGGGCCACTCAGAGGCGGCGCGGCAGATGACGCAAGTGTATAAAATTGGCGAGGTTGCGCTGGAGGACGTTGTGCGCGAGCCGCCTGCGGGCGACCTGGCCGACGAACTGGACGCCGACGATGAGCTCGGCCTGCGACGGCCTATCTTTCTCCAGCCCGTCCAGGGCCAGCCTTGCTTTGGTCCGCCGGACGGCCTCATTGCCGGGCGCGCCTCGGCCGGAGGCCGCAAGTCCTCCTCTTCCTCCTTGTCCTCGTCCTCGTCCTCAGCACTGTCCTCTGCGGGTGCGCGCGGATGGCATCTCGAGTCCGTATCTCCCTTTGCCGAAAAGTTTCCCTCGGGTCGCACCAAGACCTTCGGCGTCGTGCGAAGCGCCGAGCTGGCCAAGCGGCTTTCGGTGGACCTCGCGCTCCTCACGCCCGATCTCCTGGAAGAGACGCCGGCGTCCGCCTTTTACATCCGGACCGGCCTGCCCGGCACGCTTCGCCCCGACGCGCTCTCACGCGAGGACTGGATGGTCGAGGTGCGCGCTGCCGGCGCCGCGGCCCCCCTTCGCGTCCTCACGGCGCAGGCCATTCACGACGCCGGCAAACCCATGGGCGCTGGCGTCATGGAGTGCTCCGGAAACACGCGCACCTGGCACTTTGGTCTGCTTTCGCAGGCGCACTGGACGCGCGGCGTGCCGCTGCGTGACCTGCTGGCGGACCTCGTCCCGGCCAGCGGCCCACGCGACGTTCTGATCGAGGGCTACGACGACCACATCAAGACAGCAGGCGGCACCAAGGGCGCCAGCTGGGTCTTCACGTGGGCGCAGGTTCAGGAGACCGGTATGTTTTTTGCCACCGAGCTCAACGGCGAGCCCCTGCCGCCAGACCACGGCTTCCCCGTGCGCCTGGTGGTGCCCAATTGGTACGGCTGCACGTGCATCAAGTGGGTGCGCGCGGTTGAGTTCGTCGACGCGCGCCGCACGCGGCCCACGAGTCAGATGCTCGAGTTCCGCACGCGCGTGCACATGCAGAGCGCATCCTCCGCCTCGGCGCTCGGCTGGCACGCCAAGCAAGGCCTCTCTGCCACGCTAACGCGCGTGGAACACTGGCGCCACCTTCCCACCAATACGTCGCACGTCAAACTAGTTGGGCTCTTCTGGGGCGGTCAGCAGAACGCCGTCAACCCGGACCTGGACCTCGAGGTACGTGCCGGCGCCGCCGGCGCTGGCTCGCCAAGCGCCGCGCCCCTCGTCATGGAGCGCCTGCAGGTGCTCAAGCCGCGCTCGCGCATCACCGAATGGTCCACGCTCTGTCACGCGCTGCCTGCCTCGCTCTTCAAAGCCGGCAGCACGTATACAGCGACGCTGCGCCCACGCGACCCAAACGTGCTCGCACCGCGCCTGCGGTCCAAGACGCGCTCTGCGCCGGCCTGGTACTCGCGGTCCTTTCGAATGCTCTTGTAATTGTGCACCACATCAAGGCTTGCATAATGAGCAGGCAAATCGCAATCTGATCCAAGACATGCGCGAGAATGTGGTGACGCACATGAGCCCCGCGCCCCCCGGAGTTCACACTCCAACACCTAGCCTAATAAGCACATCGAGACTTGCACATCAAAGGCAACTTGCTTCTGATCGAACATATGCACACAAATGTGATGACCCACAAGAGCCACGCCAATGAAGTTCACACTCTCTCTTACACGACTACGACGAAAGAAAGAAAGAAGAAAGAAAGAAAGAAAGCAAGCAAGCAGGAAGAAGAAGAACGGACCGGACGGTAAAGAAAGAAAAGGGGCCCATGCTTGCATACGGGCGGCTGCCACCCTCCATCCTGTCCGGGTCAAGCGCTCCACTAGCTGGAGCTCTGCTTCTTCTTCTGCAGGTTGATGGACTCGCGTTTGAGGACGTTGAGCAGGGTTTGCGAGGACTCCAGAATCTTCATGTACGCCGCCTCGGTCTCCTGGATCGTCGTGTCGTACTCCTTGCGCGCCTGCACGTGCTTGGCCAGCGACTCGTTCACCTTGGACAGCCGGTCCGTGAGGATGCTCAGGTCCTTCTGAATGGCAGCCTTCTGCTCCTCATCCTTGAGGATCTGACGGTTCACCTCCTCGCGCTTGCTGCGCAGGTCCTCGATGCCTGTCGCGCTCAAGTCGTTAGTCTCATCCTTCCGTGTGAGCGTATGTGTGCAACACATCATCATGGACCGCGAGCACAACCGCCGAGGCGGGCTCGGGCGACCCTGGCCCCCGGCCAAGCGAGGGCCGGCATACAGGCAGCAAGGGCCGGCCGGAAGAGGCGTCAACGAACCTACACTTGACGAGCTCATTGTTGTAGTTCTGCAGCGAGGCGCCCTGCTGCGCCATGGTGGCGGCCACGCGCTCGTACGCGGCGAGTTGCGCCGCGCTGCCGCTGCGCTCTCCTCTTCTCGGCGGGCGGGCGGCGCTGCGCGGGCGCGCGGCGGCGGCTGCGGCGGCGCGCGGGCGGCCGGCCTGCCGGGCGAGCGCGCGAGCGAGCGAGCGAGCGAGCGAGCGACGCACCCGCGCGCGAGGACGTTGGTCGCGAGCGGCCTCGACTCTGCGATTGCGGACTTGCTCTCATCGCGAGCCGCGCGCCGCCCCTCTGCCCCCCTTGCACACTGGCGCCCGGTTGAGGGGAGAGGGGAACCTTTCCCCCCTTTTGGTTTTTCAGTGAGATCCGGGGGAAGGGAGGCCCAGTGGACGGGAGGAGATCGGTGAAAAGTTTCGCTAAATGAACGGGAAGACAACCTGCAGAGGGGAGAGAGGGGGGCTGCCTCAGGGGCAACGGATACACGAGGCGTCAAGCAGTGGCGGGGCGGCGGGGACGACCTGGCCGGTATTGCTGGTGACGCCCCAAAGGGACTTCAGCCTCAGTCACTGTATGAAGGGATGCTATGCCATGCCATGCCATGCCAAGCCAAGCCAAGCCAAGCCAAGCCAAGCCAAGCCAAGCCAAGCCAAGCCAAGCCAAGCCAAGCCAAGCCGTGCCATGCCATCATGCCAAGCCTTTCTGAAAAAGGGCATGTGAAGGCTCAGGCTGGCGGAGGCGTCGAAGCTGACCTGGCTCCGCCGAGCGTGAACACCAGGGTGGTTTGCGCCGAGGGTTGGGTCGCCCTCGCGAACAGAAAGCAAATGAACGACTTGGAGGGATTGGTTTGAGGCTAGAAAATGGAACAGGGCTCCTTTCGTGTGTGAGTGGAGAATCGGAGCATGGCCGGCTTGCTGGGCACTGTTGACAGCTGTTGACATGGCAGGTCAGGAGAGCGAGGACAGCTGGGCCGCAGAAAGCTTGGTGTGTGGGTGGTCAGCACCAAGGACGAGGAGGCGCGTGGCGTGGGCTCGTGAGGACAACGCTGCGTCCTGCGCGGCCTCGGCGAGCCAAAAGAGAGAAAGCGCGGTCGCAGGGTGGTCGGGACCCCAATTAAGCTCCTGAATGTCGAGCGAGGTGCGCAAGCTGGACACGGCCTCTGCACGGCGGTCGAGACCGAGCAGGGCGCGGCCTTGGGCGAGTGCGGCGTCGCCCACAATAGGATACTCGGAGGCAGCCTTGCCAAGCAGCTCGTGGAGCCTGGCGCAGGCGAAGTCCGCAAGCGACAGGGCCTCGTCGAAGCGCTCCATATCCGAGAGGACCAGCGACATGTTGTACTTGACATGGAAGACGCCAGCGTCGTCCGGCGCGAGCTCGAGCTCCTCGTCAATGCGCAGCGTCTCTTCGAGTTGCGCCAGCGCTGCCTCGAGCTGGCCCTGCTCGTGGAGGGCGCGGGCGATCTCGCAGAGAGCTGCCGAGACGATGGAGTTCACTGGGCCAAGGTTCGCCCTAAAGACGTCCAGCGCCTCCTCGAGGTGCGTCTGCGCCGGCTCGGGCAGGCCCTGCGCCAGGAGCGCAAGCGCCAGGCCCTGCTTCGCGACCGCCACGTCTGTGTGCGCAGGGCCGTACCGATCCACGAGAACGTCCAGCGCTTGCTCGTACATTTCGGCGGCCGCCGCATAGAGCGCGCGGTCGTAGAGCATCTTGCCCGTGTTGTGTAGCACGCGGGTTGCGTTGGCCAGGGAGCTATCCGCGGCAGCCACGTGTCGCCGCGCCATCTCGGCGAGCCACTCCCGCAGCTGGCCCAGCACGGTGCGGTGCATCTCCTGTAGGCCGCCGTCGAGCGCGCGTGCCGCCTCCAGGATGACTCTTTTCTCCTCCGCCGACCGGCACTCCGCCTGGGCGAAGTCCACGTTTGTCAGCATCACGAAGATGTCCATGCGGCCCGTGCGCATCTCGCGCACAAAGCGCCAACCCTGCAGCGGCGCCAGTAGAAGGTCCAAGGGCGCCCCAGAGCGCAGCGCGCCATACATCTCCCACACGCACCACAGCCGCGACATGGGTTCCGGCCCCTCGGGGCAGTCCCAGTCGTTCAAAAAGACCAAGCGCTCCTCGAAGCGAGCCACGGCCTCGTGCAGGTCCTGCGCCAGTAGGTTCGCGCGCGCCCGCCGCACCTCAGGCGCCATGCTCGTATCGTCCGCGCTCAGCGCGGCCTGGTCCGCGCAGAAGATGTCCAGCCAGACGAAAGCACTTCGAAGGTCGTGCCGCCGCGCTCGATAGTGGGCGGTCAGCGCATCCACGAGCTCGGCGAAGGAGCACGAGTGCGCGTGACAGACGAAGGCCCCACCAAACGGCGGCCCTACCGCCTGGGCGCTCTCTTCGCGCCAAACGTCCACGTAAAAACGCGCCGCGGGACCCTCTTCCTCCGGTCCTTCTGCTGCTGCTGCTGCTGCTGCTCCTTCGCCCGCCGCCTTCATTGCCGGGAGCACGACGTGTGTGCAGACGTCCTCCATGGTCCAGTACTCGCGCAGCTTTCGGGAGGCCTGCGCGGGCGCGAAGCAGATCGTGCCCTCGCTACGCGTCAGGTGGCCCAACATGAGCCCATCGTCCCGGTTCCCATCCTCAGTGCGGACCGCCACGGTTTCACTCGCACGCGCCACCACCTCGCCGTCCTCCACGTCGTCCAAGAGCACATACAGCTCGACGTCCGGCGCGAGCGTCCCCTCGTTGAGGTCTTCGTAGAACCTGCGCAGCGCCGCCACGCTCACGCCCTTGGACTGGGTCAGCTGCACCTCCTCGGCCTGCACAGACCCGAGCCGTCGCAGGAGCCCGCTCGCCGCGTGGCTCATGCGCCGCGCCGCGCGCCCCACGCTCGCCCGCGCGCTGGCCGCCATCGCCCGCGCCTCCGCGTCTGTTTGTTGCTTTGGCCGCCGCTGGCGCGTGCGGATTCGGAGGGAGATCTCTGCACGCGCTGCTGCCAACTCACACTGTGAGTGAGTGAGTGTCACTGACTGTGAGTGAGACCCGCATGTCTGTCAGCAATCAAAGCACAAAACACGCCAAACACCCGGGCTCACTTGCGCCTGCAATGCTGCATACGCGAGCAAGATTGTCGGCCGACGATCCAGCACGGATCTGCGAACCAAGCCTCGCCCCAAAGCAGGGGCCGCGCAGTGCTGCAGGTGGGAGGAAGGCAGGCTGGGCAGAGTCAGGCAGCCTGAGCGAGAGTGCGAAACTTTCGCCGGCCGGCCAGCTCGCGGCCGCCAGCGTCAAGGCCGAGTCCGCCCAAGCCTAGCCTCTTGGAGGCCGGGAGAGGAAAGGAGAGGGAGCAGAAACGCGCGGCGCGGGCCGTGGCAAATCACAGGATAGGTTTGGCGGAAAGGCTACTGGTACATACATGATGGAGGGGAGGAAATGACGGCCGGCAGCGAAGCAAGGCTGCGCGAGCTGGCCCGCTGCACTTGAACGTGACCTGACGTGGAGCCTTGTCAGCGGTAGTCCTCGTCGTCGTCGTTGAGGCGCTTGCGCTTGTTGGCGGTGCGCTTGCGCCCCGCCGTGCCCGTGGAGCCGGCGATGCTTCGCTGTGCGCGCTTGACAGAGCCGGGGCTGGGCGAGCGAGCGTAGCCATCGCCGCCGCCGCCGCCGCCGCCGAGGTCGTCGGGCGAGGTGGCGGCGGAGAAGGAAAATATCCGCTCGCTCGGCTTGAGCCTGCGCTCCTTCTTCGTCGTCAGCGTGCCGCGCGGCTTGCTATCGATGTAGCCCTCCCAGCCGCGCACCACGTTGCCCGTCGCGCTGGTCTCCTCGAGGTAGCTGCTCGCGCGTCGAGAGGCCGCCGCCAGCGTCAGCATCTCAGTCATGCCCACCGTTGCGGCCGCCGCAGAGCGCGCCGCCGCCGCCGCCGCCGCCGCCGTCAAACCTACCGATTCTCCAGGTCCAGCAGCTGCCGCTGCACCGCCTCTAGCGCCGCCTGCACCTGCTGCTGCCGCTCGCGGATGGACTCCATCGCGGCGGCGCCGCCGCCGCGCGACTCGACGATGCCGCTCTGCACTGGCGTCGCGCTCAGTATCAAGTCTAGCCTACTATGCATCAACTCCTGGGTCTCACGTGGTGGCGTCCGAAGCAGCAGGTGAGGCGACACGGTCGAGTGCTTCTTCATAAGTCCCGAGGACCGCTGCTTAGCTTGGCTGCGAGTGCCGTGTTCACGCTCTTGCTGCAGGTCGCTGAAGCGGTTTGCTTGATTTTCATGTCGATTGGCTGTGGCCGTGGTGACCCGTCTCGTGGCGGAGCGCGCCCGCGCGCACGCCAGGGCTTGCTTGCTTGCCCTCGCTGGAAATCGTAAACGGGAGCCTTCAAGATACTGAACTATCATTTTACGCGCCAGCACTGCCTTCACACACGCAGCCTGAGTTGCAGACAAGCTGGCCGACGAGCCTTTAGCGGCAAGACACGTGCAAGCTCGTATCATCGTCGAGCTCGCGTTATGGAGCGCCACCGCCGATCTCGCGACACACCGTGTCGTCCTCAGCGCAGGAATCTCCGGCATCTGCCTCGCTGTTGGGCCAGATAATCTCAGGCGAGACTCGACGCGCGGCGGGCGAGTCGCCGGCCGCACAAGCATGCGGCGGGGACTCGAAGCAGGTACTGCGCGAGGGATCAAGAATCTCGAAGGCAGGAAAGTGCAGCTTGATCTTGGTGTCTTCGTAGACGAGCAGCTCCAGGGAAGCGCCGGCGTGCTCTCGGAGCCAGGCCTCAAAGGCTTCGCCCTCGTGCAGGCCGCAGCGCACCTCGCCCGTGACATACTGATACGGTCCGCGTAGAGACTGCGTCCAGCCGAAGCAGAAATCCTCGTCGGCGCGCCGCTTCACGTAGCCCTGGACGCGCCCGAGCGGGCGGCCGCTGAGCACGCGGCCATCGTCCTCGCGCCACTCGCGCAGCGCGAAGCGAAAGGCGCGGAACCTATTCCGCTTGACCACGTCCGCATCCTGCAGCACCAGCAGCACCAGCAGCAGCACCAGCGCCAGCGCCGAGGCCCACGTCGTCAGCCTCCCCGCCGCCCGCCGCCCCGTCCTTGGCGCAGACCTACCTCCTCGGCGCGGCGCAGTGCGTCGGCGCTGTGCACGAGGCCCTCGTTCGCGAGGTCGTCCGCGGCCTTGCTGGCCGCCGCCGTGCAGACCGCCGCGAGCGCCGCCACCAGCGCGAGCAGCAGCTTCCGTGGCATGCCCCGCGCCATGGTCGCCGTGACCGTGCGGGGTCTGGGGGCTGCTGCACGCCCGCTCGAGGCCTGGCCAGCTGTCTCGGGTTCTGCTCGCGCACAGCTGCGGTGGCACGACTCGAGGTCGCGGCGAGCGAGGCGACCTTGCACCACTCCGTAGCTAAGCGCCGTGATCCCTGGCCGGGCCCGAGCCCGGCTCCACAGGCCGTGGATCTACGTCAGGCAGGGCAGCTCCGCGGCGCATCTCTGCAGACGCCCTTGGCGCCGTTTGCAGCCGCCATGGACCTCACCATGATCTCATTCCCGCCGCGCTCCGGCCAGGTGCCGTATCTGCGCAACCCATTTCGCTCCGGGCTCGGCGAAACATGATGAGGCGGCTGGTGAGGGGCGAGGTTTCGCCGCGGCCCGTGCCGCCCCCCTCGGGGCAACCTGCCGCGATCCCGCTCGTACCGGACCCGCGCGATGCGGGCGCGAGCAGCGGCGGGCGCAGCGTACGTTGGCGGCGCCTCCTCGGCGCGCGGTCGGGGGAACTGGGCTGTACGGGACCCGGCGGGCTAACGACGGCGGAGATAGCGAGCAAGAGCAAGCAAACAAAGAACGAAAGGAAAGAAGAAGAAAGAAAAAAAGGGCCGAGCGCGCGGGCGGCGGCGAGCGCGAGCGCGAGCGCGAGCGCGGCAACGGCGCGAGCCGCGAGGGCCGGCCCGGCCTCGGCTCGAGGAGGGGAGGAGCGGCGGGCGGCCGGGCGCGGCACCATGGCGGACCTTGTGGACGCCGTGGGCGTGCCGTACGAGCTGCTGGAGTGGGTGACGTCCGAGGAGGCGGCGGCGCTGCGCGAGAAGGTGCGGGAGCGCACCGGCGCGACGAGCGTGGAGCTGGCGGTGCCGAGGCCCGGCAAGGCGAATTTTCAAATCGTCGCGGGGACCGCGGACAGCCTGCGCGCGGCGAGGTCACTGCTGGAGGTGCACCTCTCGTTCCAGGTGGAGTACCAGCAGCGCAAGCAGCAGACGGAGAAGATGGAGGAGGACCTGCGCGCGACCAACGCGGAGTTTGAGTCCGGGCAGCGCGTGGAGTTCTCCGTGCCGGAGGCGCTTATTGGGCTGGTCATCGGCAAGGGCGGCGGCCGCCTCTCAAAGGTGCGCGAGGAGACGGGCGTGGACCGCGTCGTCGTGGACCCCAAGAGCCGCGTGGTGCGCATCCGTGGCCGCGACCCGGAGGCCGTGCGCCGCGCGCGCGACATGCTCGAGTACGTCGAGGTGGCCATGGCGCTCGACCCGGCCCAGGCGCGCGCTGTCATCGGCGAGCGCAGTCGCAACATCGCCGAGATCGCGCGCAAGTCTGGCTGCGTCAGCGTTGCGGTCGAGCGCGACCGGTTCCTGCGCATCGTCGGGACCAAGCGTGCCGTGGACCTGGCGAAGGAGCTCGTTGAGACGCAACTCGAGTACGAGCGGAAGATGTCTTCGCTGCGTGACGAAGAGGCCAATATCCAGCGCCAGCTCTCCCGCATCGACGCAAACTATCGCGACTTCAGCAGCTCTGGTCCGGCCCATGCGCGGTCGCGCCAGTCTAGCGGTGTGCGCGCTGGTCGTGTCAGTGACGCTGCCAGCAACGCCAGCACTGCATCGCACACTGAGAGCGCCGCGCGAGGCGCCGGCCGCCAACCGCGCCCGCACGCCGCGCAACCCAAGCGTGCCCCGCATGCGGCGGCCGCCCCGCACGCTCAGACTCACACGCAGCAGAACCACAATCAGATCCAGGCGAAGGTGCCCGCATCCGCACCCGCGCCCGCGCCCGCGCCCGCGCCCGCTCCGCAGAAGCCCGCCGGCCGGGCGAAGACCAAGGGCCAAGCGACTGCTCCTGCTCCCGCCCGCGGTCCTGCTGCGGCGGCACCCGCGCCCGTGACGGCGCCTGCGCCTGCGCCTGCGCCTGGCCCCGCGCCTGCACAGTCTGCACAGCCTGCACAGCCTGCGCACGTTGCGACAACCAACAAGCCTGCGGCGCGCCAGGCCAAGTCCGCGGCCGCCGCCAAGCCCAACAACGCTCCCAAGACCGGCGCGGGCAAGTCCGCCAAGTCTGACACGGTCAAGCCCACCAAGGTCACGGTGACCACACCAGCCGATACCTCTGCCACGTCCAAGTCCAGCAAGCCCAAGCCCGCTGTGCCCGCACCTGCCAAGGAGCCCGCTGCGCAGCCTCCAGCGCAACCCGCGCAGGCCAAGGCGCCGCAGCCGGACGACCAGCAGCAGGACGCGCCCAAGGCCAAGACGAAGTCACGCAACCAGCAGCGCCGCCAGCAGCGTGCCAAGCAGCAGCAGCAGCAGCAGCAGCAGGCTCAGGAGCAGCCCGAGCAGCCCCCCGCTGTGGGCAAGCCTACTGCTCCTGCTGCTGCCGCCAAGCCGGCAGCTTCTGCTTCGAGTGCGACCGTGACTCCTTCTGACAAGCCCGCCGCTGCCAAGCCCGCTGCCGCCAAGCCAAAGCAGGCCGGCCCTCAGCCGCAGCAGAAGCAGCCGCAGCAGCAGCAACAACCGCAGCAGCAGCAGCAGCAGCAGCAGCAGCAGCAGCAGCAGCAGACCAAGGGCGGGCGCCGTGGCAAGTCGCAGGCCAAGACGGGAGCCATGCCGTCGGACGAAGTCCCGCGCGTGGACGGCCCTGCCAAGAAAGAAAAGGAGCAAGAGCGCGGCCAGCCGACCGGATCGCGCGAGGTCAAGTCCAAGCGGCCACCCCGCAACAACAACAGCAGCAACGGCAGCGCCAAGGGCGAAGCGAAGAAGGCGGCGCAACAAGCCAAGGTCGGCGCCGAGAATGCCAAGCCAAACGCTGCTGCGCCTCGTAAGGAGGCCGCTGCCGCCGGCGCCGGTGCTGGCGAGAAGCACATCGACGTCCCGGCGGTGGAGGAGAAGACGCGCGCGTAGATAGACGTTCACAAACCCTGTTACCATCATGTAAGGCTTTCTATTCTGCGGCAGCACTTGAAGCCGCCACGACCTCATCCGCAGCGTTAAACCATCATGTAAGGCTTTCTATTCTGCGGCAGCACTTGAAGCCGCCACGACCTCATCCGCAGCGTTAAAAATGCCCTTGGTGGGTTTGCCGCAAATAGCACACTTGCGGCTCTTCGCATTGTGCGCGAAGGCGCACTTGCGGCAAAAATAGTGGCCACAGAGCGTTACGACCGGGTTCGTGAACGGCTGCCGGCACAGGTGGCATGCGAACGGGACCGCCGCCGTCTTCGCGCGTTTGCCGCGACCCGCGGCCTCGGCGGCCTCGGCGGCCTCAGGGTCCGCCGGAAGGCCCTGGCGCACGCGCTCCTGGCGTTCACGCTCCTTGGCATCCCACTCACGGTCCAGCTCCCAGCCGGCCTTATAGTCTCCGCGGTCGTGAATGAACTTGCAGTTGTCGCCGTAGCCGCAATAACCGGTCTCTTTGTAGTCCTTACAGATGTCCGGCTGGTAGTCCACGAGCACCGTCATCTTGACGCTACTGCTCGCGCTGCGTGGGCCGTAGCGGCTCGTCGGCTTCTTGTGCTTCTCCTTCTCGTCCTCCGCGCGCCGAGCCGCGTCCAGCTCGCGCTTGTGCTCCGCGTGAGACGCTGGCTCCGCTGCCGACGACGAAGTCGAGGTCGCCGCTGTCGACGACGACCACGACGACGACGACGCCAGCGCCGAAGTCTCGCCCGAGCTGGCGGCCACGGCGCCAGCAGCGCGGCGGCCGCGGGCAGCGCCCACCACGACGCCGTCCTCCGCCGCAGCGGGCCCGGCCTTGGCGTCCTCGGCGTCCTCGGCGGCGGCGGCGGCGGCGGCCGCGCCCTCGGCGGCAGCGACGGAGTACGCCTCGCCCGCGCCAGCGCCGGTCTCCTCTCGCGCGCGCTTCCGCCGCTTCTTGAACATGGCGGCGACGCGCGGCGCCGCCTGCCCGCCCTCGCCGCCCGCGCCGCCCGCGCCGCCCGTGGCGCGCGGCCTTGCCAACCTGAAGGGCGAGTTGGTGATGATGGTTATGCTGCTGCGCCATGGCGCGCCATGAGCAGAGCGCGCAAGGCGGCGCGCAGACCCCGCTCGAGCCCGGCGCGGGCAGATGCGGCGCGGGCTGGCGCGCTCCGCGGCGGCCGCCGCGGCGGCCCGCGGCCCTGCCGGCCCCGCCGTCCCCGTCGGCCGCGCTGGTCCCGCCGGCGCGCGGCGCGCGGCGGCGTCGCCGGTGGAGCAGGTGGTGCGCGCGCAGGAGACGCGCGCGGACCGCGCGCGCAAGGAGGCGCGCGCACTGCGCGAGGGCGCCAAGCCCATCCTGGCGCAGTACCTAAGGCTCAAAGAGGAGCTGCCGGATCACGTGGTGCTCTTCCGCATGGGCGACTTCTACGAGAGCTTCTTCGACGACGCCAAGCAGGTCGCGGACCTCTTGCAGATCACGCTGGGCCGTCGCTACGATGAGTACATGTGTGGCATTCCGCACACCGCGCTCAACAGGTACCTGAAACTGCTCATGGATCAGAGCGTGCGCGTGGCCATCTGCGAGCAGGACGAAAAAGGCCGCAAGGAGAAGGTGCCTGAGAACGCCAAGTCTGAGATTGTTGTGCGCGAGGTCAAGCGCGTGCTCACGCCAGGAACCGTCACGGACGACGAGTTCCTTGACGCCAACGAGCCAAACTTTCTGGTGAGCGTCGCCTCGGACGGCACACGGGACGCGCCCGCCTACGGGCTTGCGCAGATGGACCTCTCTACGGGCGAGGTGGCGCTCGCGCCGCTTGGATCGGCGCGCGAGCTGGCCGCCAACCTGTCGCGTTTCACCGCCAAGGAGCTCGTGCTTCCGCGCGCGCTCGCAGACCTGCCGGTGCTTACCGTGGACGAGGCGGTGCGCGCCGGGAGAGCGCACGGCGACGAAGGACACCTAGAGCCGTTCTTCGGATCGTTCGAGCCATACGACCTCAACCTCGTGCGCTGTCCTCCTCTTGGAAACTGCTGCACTACCTTTCGGCCCGATGACACCTTTGAGGACAGCAACGGCGCGCTTGAGAAGCTCCTGGACGCCAGCGGCGCGCTCGGCATGGTGCCTATCGATGCACTCACGCGGGCGGAGCGCGCCGCGCTGGCTGGCGCACTGAATTACGGCAAGTTTGCGCTGCGCGAGAGCGTGCCGCACGTGTCGGCGTGTCAGCGCAACGACTTTTTTGCGGCGCGTGCCACGGCGCTCGAGATCGACCCGGCCGCGCTCAAGAGCCTCGAGGTCGTTCAGGCCGCGTCTGGGCGCAAGCGCGGCTCGCTCCTTCACGCTATCGATCGCACTGCCACGCCCGGTGGCGCGCGCCTGCTCGCCACTGCGCTCAAGGCGCCCATGATTGACCGTGCGGCTATCGAGGCACGCCTCGACGCAGTAGCCTTCCTCGTCGACTGCCCCGAGGCGCGCCACGTCGTGCGGCAGCACCTTCGTGAGATCGCCGATCTGCACCGCAGCCTGCAGCGCATCCTCGACGCCACCTGGCTCAAGCGAGACCTCGCCGTGGTGGCGCAGACGCTCGACCAGGCCGGCGCTCTGGCGCGCGACCTACTCCGCATCATCGACGCCGAGTTCGAACGCGGAGGCCTCGACGTCGCGGCGCTCGAGCGCTCATCGATCCACGCCAGCCTGCGCCGCCTGCGCGATCTCGAGAGCGATGCCGCTGAGCTCTTTGACGAGCTCAGGCGCGGCGTCGTGACGGAAACCATGGCCGTGGTTTTCGGCGCCGCCAGCGACGCCGGCGACGGGACAGCATCAGAGGACGACGGCGGCAATGACGACGAAGACGACGGTGCGGACACCCGGTTGAACCTGGTGCCTGGCGATGTGCGTCCGGGCTTCTCGTCGCGCCTCGATGCCTGTCGCGAGCTACGCTCCAACAAGCGCGGCATTGTGCTCGCCAAGGAGGCTGCCCTGCGTGCAGATCTTGGCATTGAACGCCTCAAGATTGGCGCACGCCGCAATGGCATGCTGTACCTGGAGGTGCCCTCCAAAGATGTGCCAGCGCTGGAACGAGGGCTCGCGGCGGGCCCCGAGAGCAGCAGCAGCAGCAGCAGCAGCAGCAGCAGCAGCAGCAGCAATACCAGCGGTGGGCTTCGCAAATTCCAAGAGCTGCGCGGCCGCTCGCGATATCGGCACCCGGAGCTTGTCGAGCTAGAGTCCGACATGCTGCGCTCAGCCGACGACGTGCAGGCAATGGAGTCCGCGCTCACCAAACGCTTCCTCTCCCTGCTGCGCGCCGACGCAGCCCGCGTGCGCGAGGTCGCGGACGCCCTTGCGGAAATCGACGTGGTGTGCGGGCTCGCCATCCTCGCCGAGGATATGCACCTGGCGCGCCCAGTTCTCGTGGACGAGCCCGTCGCACACGTCTCACAGGGCCGCCACCTGGTGGTGGAAACGCAGAGCAAGGGTCAAGCTGGCGCGCCACGCGTATTCGTACCGAATCCGCTCTCGCTCGCGGCAAGTGCAAGTGCAAGTTCGAACTCAGACTCGGACACGGATGCGGACAAGCACGTGGACGGGGACGTGCAGGAGGCTGCTCTATGGCTCATCACCGGACCCAACATGGGTGGCAAGAGCACCTACCTGCGGCAGAACGCGCATCTGGTCATTCTCGCGCAGATCGGCTCTTTCGTGCCCGCGCGCTCCGCCACGCTCGGCATCGTGGATCGCCTCTTCTGCCGCGTCGGCGCCTCGGACGAGCTCATCGCGGACCGGTCCACCTTTATGGTTGAGATGGAGGAGACCGCCACCATTTTGCGCCGCGCTACCGCGCGTTCCTTCGTGATCGTGGACGAGATCGGCCGCGGCACCTCCACGCGCGACGGTTGCGCCATTGCGCAGGCAGTGCTTGAAGCGCTCGTCGACATTGGATGTCGAACGCTATTCGCTACGCACTTTCACCAGCTCCCTGCGCTGCTCGAGCCCGACTCGCGCCGCGTCGAGCTCATCAAGATGAACTCTGCCTTGGATCCGGCCACGCGCGAGCTCGTCTACCTGTACGAGGTCGAGCAGGGCATCGCCGACAACTCCTACGGGGTCCACGCCGCCCGCCTCGCCGAAGTGCCAGCGACGGTTCTCGCACGCACCGAGGAGCTGTTGCGCCAGGCCGACGAGAAAGCCTCGCCGGGGAACGCCGAAAGGGCGCCCGCCTTCGCCGACCTCTCCCTGCCGCAGCTGCTCGCGCGCCTCGAGGTGCTCGACCTCGACCAGCTCGCCCGCGAAGACGCGCTCCGCGTCCTGCGCGGCCTCCGCGCCTACCTGCGCGACCTCCTGCGCGTCTAAGCTGTTTTATGGCGCGGCCTTCCAGGTTTTGATTGCGCCGCTGGGCTCGCGGTCTGCGAACCAGCGCAACGCAAAAGGCAGAAAAGGGTTGCGCGACGGTTGCACGCGCGAGGACGAGGTCTCGCGCTCGGTCAACTCTCAAGTCCAACGCAAGTCTCGATCGCGGCGCGCGGGGGCGGCGGGGCGCGCGCGGGCAGCATGGGCGGCGAGGCGGTGGTGCTGCTCCCGGGCAACGTGCAGGTGAAGCGGCGGTCGGCGCGCCTGCGCAGCAGCAGCAGCGGCGGCGCCGAGGACGATGAGGTGAAGCAGCAGCAGCAGCAGCAGCAGCAGTCGCAGCACAAGGACCCGGCGGCCGGCGAGGAATTTAGCTTTAGCGACGTGGACAGCGACGGCGAAGAGCAGACGCAGACGCAGACGCGGCGGGCAGGCGCGAAGAAGGAGAACGGCGGCCCCGCAGCGGCGAACACGCGCAAGCGCAAGACGGCGGCCGAGGTGCTGCGCGCTGGCAAGGTTGCCCGCACGCGCAAGCCAACGCACAAGCCAAAATACCCCAAAGGGATCGCCTTCGCGGTCGATGAGGCCGCGCTGGAGTCGGACGGCCCCAAGCTTGGCCAGTGGGTGCACGGCGCGCTGCAGACGATCATGGACCACGAGCTCAAGGCGCTAGAGGACGTCTACACAGGCGAATACGCGACTGTCGTGGATGGCCTGCGCCAGTCCAGCGAGAAGGTGCTGCGCAGGGTGGAAAAGGAGCTTACGGGCACCAAGGGCGCAGCGCTCGACGACCAGATCGAGCGCCCAAAGCCCAAGGCCAACCCAAAGAACCAGCTCTTCCGCCGGCGCGAGGCCGAGCTTAACGCGCTCATTGCCGAGTACCAACGCGAGCTGCAGGAGTGGAAACAGGTCGAGGACGCTCGCTGCAGCCAGTCCAGCCAGCCGGCGCCGCCACGGCCCGGCCTAGCAAGACCCGCCGATGCCGAAGCGAAGCGGCAGCAAGACCAGCAGCGGCAGGAGCCGTCCGAGCTGGACCAGGCCTTTCACTCCACCGTCGACGGCACCATTGCGCAGCTACAGGTGCTAAACGCGCGTCTGCGCGGCGTCAAGGCGCTCGTGCTCGCAGGCAAACAGACCTCGTCGCGGCTCGCGGAGCGCGTCGAAAAGGACGCCTTCGAGGCGTATGAGGGCCGCGCACAGCCCAACAAGCTCATCAAGGCGCTTGCGGAAGGCAACTGACAATGTGAATCCTGAACTCACGCAAATGGCTCACTCTCAAGGATTGCCACGGGGCTGCTGCGCTCCCTTTTGGGATTGCTGCGCGCGCTTCGACGATACATCTTCATCATGGTACGCTACTACAAATCTCATCACGGACCTGTCTCCTTTCCTTTTTGCTTGGGACTCTTCTTGGAGGTAACTTGGCCGATCTCTCTCCTTGTCAGCTCCCGGGCGCCGCGGCTCATCACGGACCTGCCTCTTTTCACTTTTGCTTGATACTCTTCTTGGAGGTGAGTTGGTCGATCTCGCCTTGTCAGCTCCCGGGCGCCGCGGTAGCGCCCTTGACAGCGGCCAAGATTGCGTCCAGCTCGTCGCGAAAGTGCCGAATCTCGGCATTTTTGGCGGCCAGCGCCGCCTCAAAGGACGACTGCGCCGCGCGAAGGTCCATGTCCGCACGGTGCTTGACGTTGTGTACGACGAGCTCCAGCTCGCGCTCTCGCGCCTGAAAGCGTGCCTCCATCTCGTTCAGCCGGCGCGTCAGCGCCTGCTGCTGGATCATGGACGGCGTGGCGGGCTCCTCGAGCTGGTGTTTGGCCTCCTCCAGGCGCGCCTCCAGCTCGGCGTTCTCGCGCCGCAACCTGCGCAGCGCTTCCTCGGACCGCTCCAGCGCGGCGGTCCAGCGCTCCGCCACGCGCTCGTTCTCTGCGCTCAGAGCCTCCACCTTGGCCTCGAGAGCGCGCACCTTCTTGGTGCTCTGCGCCGCTGGCGACCGCGACCGGGCCCGCGACCGCGACCGCGGCGACGGGGATGCTGGCTGCTGCTTGTGCCCGCCATGCAGCAGAGCCACCAACTCGGCGGTCTCGTCGTCCGCGTCGTCCGCGTCGTCCCGCGCGGCGTCCCGCAGCGCGTGGCTCGCTGCACCAGGTGTGGACGGTTCTGGCTCGTCCGCAGCTGGATTCTCGGAGCGCGCGTGGTCTCGCTCTGCGCGATCCGCGCGCTCGGCTGCTGCTTTGAGGTGAGAATTCTCCTCCTGCAGCTCTGCGACACGGGCCTCGAGCGCGGCGAGCGCGCGCCGTGCGCCGCTCTTGCTCATGGCGGCTTCCATTTCCTCCACGCGCGCCTCGAGCGCCGTCTTGGCAGCGCGAAGCTTGTCCATGTCGCGCTGCGCCGAGGCGGCCGGCGCCGACACAGGGCCCTCGCGCCGCGCGGCGCGGAGCGCGGTGCTCGACTTCTTTGACAGATCCTCAATCTTCTTGCGGTAAAACTCGCGCACACGCCCCAGCTCTTGCTCCAGCTGCTGGACGCGCGCCTCGCCGTGCGCGCCGCTGGCGCCGGTACTGACGCCGGCGCCCTCGCCAGCACCTGCGCCACCGTCGTCGCGAAAGTGCTCCAGCCCCGACGCCGAGGCGTACTGAGCATTCGCGCCGTTGCCGCCGTGGCCGCCGCTGGCTGCGGTCTTCTCCTCCAGCAGGCGCTCGTAGCGCATCTTGACGCGCTCGTGTTCTTGGCGAAGGGACCGCATGCGCGCCGCGTGCGCCTTGGTCCTGTGATCGAGCTCCTCCTGGAGCGCTTCTGCCTTGGCCCGTAGCTCGCGCCGCGTCTGCTTCTCGGACTCGTTCGGCCCGGCTGCGAGGATAAGGTTGGCGATGCAATCCGGGTTGCGCTTGCGCAGCGCCTCCTCCAGCTCGCTCACCTGCTTCTCCAATGCGCGGATGCGCTTGAGATCGCCTGACGTGGACTGCTTCGGCCGCCGCACGCCGCCCAGGCCCACTGCGTTGTCGCCCTGCTTGCCACCGCTCTCGAGCGCACGAATGCGTTCGCGTTGCTCCTCGATCTGCGCCGCCTGCGTCTCTAGGAGCTCCTGGTTCTCCACGTACCACGCGAGCTTCTCCTTGAGCGCCTTGGCCTCTCGAAGGTGCTCAAAACGCGCCTCGGCAAGCTCCTTGCGCAGCTCTTGCACCAGCTCGCGCGCCCCAGGCTCGTGGCCTTCTTCGTCGTCGCCACCACGCTGGCTGCCGCCGTTGCTGTTGCGTCGCGCGGCCTCCAACTCCTCGCGCAGGGCGGAACGCTCCCGCGCGTGGGCCTCGCGCAGCTCCGCGAGCTCCTCGCGCAGCGCTCGCGCCTCCTCGTCCGCCGACAGCGCGCGTCGCAGGCTCTCGGCGTCCGCGGGCCGCCCGCCCTCGGCCTGCGCGTTGAGGTCCTTGCCGACGCGCATCGACGTGCGGTACATTTGCTGGCGGACCTCCTCGGCGCGCGCCTCTGCCTCGCGCACCTGCGCCATGAGCCTTTCGTTTTCACGCTGGTAGCCCTCCAGCAGGCGGTCTTGCTCCGCCATCTCGCGCTCGATGCGAGCCATCTCCTCGCCGGACACGGCCGCGTCCGAGCCCTCGCGCAGCACCGTGCGCAGCGACCCGCGCACCGCATTGGTCGTCAGCACCTCCTGCAGCTCCGCGCGCACGCCCACGACCTCCGCCTCTTGCCTCTCCGCAGCGCTCGCCAGCTCCGCGACGCGCGCGCGCTCGTCCTCCAGCTCACGTGCAGCGGCCTTGCCGGCTTCCTCCAGAGCCGTGTACCGGAGCTGCAGTGCGTGCAGCTCGCGACGCAGCCGCACATTCTCCGCTTGCAGGCCCTGTCGCGTCCGCGGCGCCTCGCTCGGGAGCCTGTAGCTGCTCTCAAAGGAGGCCTCCTCCTTCCATTCCTTGGATTCCTTGGATTCCTTGGATTCTTTGTGCCTACGCCGGCTGGCCGGAGGCGGCGGCGGCGGCGGCGGCGGCGACGCCGCGCGGCTCGATCCTGCCGTCCGCGACTCGCGCCGCAAAACACGCCCAGGTTTCAAGTCCTTGTTGCCCGCCGTGCGCCGAGCTGGTGGTGGCGACGGCGGCGGTGACGGCGGTGGTGTTGGCGGAGGCGGCGGCGCCGACATCTGAGAAGCGATCGGGTCCCAGAACAGTGCCTTTATGGCATCCGCCCGCGCCGCTGGCGCGCTCGCAGACGCCTCCTGCTCGTGCTCCTGCTCGTGCTCCTGCTCGTGCTCGTGCTCCTGCTCCTGCTCCTGCTCCTGCTCCTCGTCATCCTTGTAGTCCTTATCATGGTCGCTCATCTCGTGGCTATCCACGTCGAAGGCAGGCACCGGCGTCGGCACGGGCGACGGCGGAGTCACAGGCCGGTCCAGCGGCTCTTGGTGAGTCTCTTGCGCGGAGGCTTCAGGCGAACCAGGTTGCGGGGCGCTCACGGTGGCCGCAGCGCTTACGAGAGCCCCCGACGCTCGCGACTCGTGCTCTAACGGCGCGGGCGACTCTGGCGACGCGGGCTTTTCTGACGCAGGCGACTCACGCTCCCGCGGCTCGGGATCGTCTATCCCGGTCTCTTGCGCGCGAGGCACAGCCGTCACGTCCGCCTCCAGACCATGCTGCTCATCCGCCACGTGCACCTCCAGACGATGCTGGTCAGTCTCACGGACATTTCCTGGCCCAGCATCGTCGCGGCCGGCAGCATCACCAGACTCCACATCGTCGTCCTTGGGCATGAGCTCAACGTCGGACGGGTCGATCCGGTCCGCTTCATCCCCGTCATCAAAGACTAGATCCAAGAGGCAGTCACCATGGATGCGCGCAATGTGCCCCGGGTAGTGCTGGCGCCAATCGAAGAGACGAGCACGGATGCGGGCGCCCTCCACGAAGCCGTCGGGAAGCTGCCGGGCGGCCGCCGGTGACTTTGCATCCTCGTGGTCCGTGTCGGTTTCCGGGCCAACGTGTGCTGACGCCTCCGTCTCGAGATGGTCATCCGACCTTGCATCGGGGCGCGGCGACGGGCGGGGAGACTCGCGCTCGAAGTCGTCGTCGCCGTAGTCGTCGCCATCGCCATACTCGTCGTCATCGCCATACTCGTCATCATCCTCGGCCTGTGCGTCCGCTTCAAAAGAGCGGTATATGCGCTCAGCATCCTGGTCCGCGCTGTCCCCGCCCTCGCCGCCCTCGTCTCGGTCGGCCCCCGCGCTTGCGTCATCCGGACTGAGGAGGCCGCGGGGCGGCCGACGCGCGGCGTCGTCACTTTCATCGAGGTCGTCGTCATTGTCTCCATTCTGACCGTGTTTGGCTTGCATGAGCTGCGAGAGGTCGCCGAAGGAGATCTCCTTGGCTAGCTCATCCGGCAGAATGCCGGTGTCCATGTGCGCGGAAATCTTGCGGCGGAGTGATTCGACCGGGTCGGCGCTCGCGGCGTCGCGGTTCTCGTGCGCTTCGTCCGCGCTCTCCTGGCCATGGTCCTTGTACTCGACGTCGCTGGTCGAAGCGGCGCGCGCGCCGCGGCCGGCCGAAGCGGCGGCTGTCTCGGCACGGGATCCGTAGCCGCCCACCTTGAAGTCGGCGGAGGACATCTCGAGTGAATCCGTCATGAGCCCGTCGTCATCATCATCGTCGTCGTCGTCGCCGTACGCTGCGGCTGCGGCGGCCGCCTGCTCCTCTTGCTCCTGCTGCTCGCGGAGGCGGCGCGCGGCGTCCTCCTGTTCACGGAGCTTGCGCAGGTCGCGCGCGCGCTCCTCCTCGAGCATGCGCTCCTTGTCCTTGGCAAGGTCGTCGCGCACGCGGCCCAGGAGGTGGTCCATGCGCTCTTCGGTGCTGAGCTGGAGCTGGCGCTCGCGGTGCTCACGATTCTGGCGCTCCAGGTCCTTGTCGCGCTTCTTCTGCTTGGCGGCGGCCTTCTTCTTCTTCTTGCTCTTGCCCTTGCTCGCGGAGGACTTGTTGAGGTCGATGTCGAAGTCGTAGGCGGCGTCTCCGCCGGCCCCGGCCCCGGCGGTGGCGGCGGCGGCGGCTACTGCCGAGTGGCGGCCAAGCGCGGCGGCCGCGAGCGCGTCGTCCTCGTGCTCGTAGCTGTCCCAGCTGCCGAGGCCGGCATCGAGCGGCGCAGCGCCGAGCGGCGGCGACTGCAGGAGCGAGTCCGTGCCGAGCCCCGGCGAGAGCGGCTCGTCCCCGTACGCGCTGAGCCCGCGCGCGGCGTAGTAGTCCTCGTGCAGGCCGCCATCATGGCCGGCCTCGGCGCCGCGCGCGCCCTGCCGTACGTGCGCCGCGCCGTAGCGCGCGTTGCCGCGGCTCGACAGGAAGCCCTCGCCCTGGTCCGAGTCCGCCAGGTAGTTCTCGAAGCTCTCCTCCATCCTCGCGCGCGCGGCCCGCCGCGCCGCCCGTGGTTGGGGCTTTGCCGCCGAGTCGCGGGAAGCAAGGACGAGCAGGCTATAACCTAACGTCCGTCGTGGCCCTGGGCGGCAGTCGCGCTCGGCGCCGCCGCGGCCGCCACCCACGATGGCTGCTACCCCGGCAGCGAGCAGGCGAGCAGGCCGGCACCCCGTCGACCTCTAGCTGGTGCCGCCTCGAGCAACAGCCATCGCACGAAATGGAGCTCTGGAGGTCGCTGAGGCCGAGATCCGGACGAGCATGATCATAGTAGCGGCGATCGTCATCGTGGGGGAGGACCCGAAAGAGGACCTGGACGAGATGGAGGAATCGGCAGGGCTTTCAGACCAACGGTACATCTTCTTTTATACACAGATACCTGCGTACAGGGCACGGGGGAGAACAGGGGGCTGCGGGTCGTCGGTCAGCACGCAGCGGGGGAGAGGGTGCGGAGGGCACGGGCCGGCTGCTGCAGCGAGGGGAAGCGGTGATGGGCTCCCTGCAGCACGTGGAGAGCGCCAAGCGACCGGATGTCAGCGTGGAGCGCACAGTCGAGGGCGAGGTTGGCGAGAGCGCCGGCAGCGTTGTCGAGAACGCCCTCGTGGTCCGGGTGGCTGCGCATGGCGCGAATGAGGTGCTCCGCGGCGCGGAGGTCGTGCCCGATGGTACGGCGGATCGCGCCGTTCACCGAGAGGTTCCACAGGGCGCGGCAGGCGTGCTGCTGGACGTCGGCGTCCGCTTGGTGCTCGCGCATGGCGAAGAGGATCTCCTCGACGTCCGTCGGGTCGCGGCCGAGAACGTCGAGGCTGCGCGCGCTGGTTCCAAGGTTCGAGATGGCGCCGCAGGCGTTGCGTTGGATCGAAGGCCGGCGGCGGTGGCGCTTCATGGCGCTGTAGACGGCATCCCCCGCGGCGAGACGCTGTGCAAGCTCGCGCTCGTTGGAGGGGTCGAGGGCGAGGCTCCATAGGGCGCCGAGCGCCGGCTCCTGGAGGTCGGCGTTGTCAGGGAAAGCGCGCATGGCGGCAAGGATGAGGAGGCCAGCCTCGAGCGTCTGCCCGAGAAGTATCTTGTTGTCCTTGTGAAAGGCGGTGAGGTCCCAAATGGCGGCACACGCCCGGGTCTGCACCTCGGCGCAAGTGGGATGCGCCTTCATGGCGGCGCACACGGCGATTGCGGCCCGATCCCCGAGCACGCCACGGTTGACGTCGCTGGACAAAAAGGCCTGGAGCGCGTCAAGCGCCGCGGCGGTGAGCGCAGCATCCTGCTCGTGGTCTTTAAGCGCGCGAAAGACAGCCTCGCTCGTCCCGAGCACCTGCAAGTCCTGAGCGCGCTCGCGCGCACAGGCAGCGAGCACCCTGCAGCCCACAGTTTGCAGCGCTGCATTCGCGCGGTGCGCGTCGAGAATGACCGCCACCGTGCGGCCGAGCGCAAAGGTCGAGAAGGTCTTGGCCTCGGGCGCGCTCGCCGTGAGCGCGTAGTGCAGGACCCAGAGCCCATCGATAAGCACCTCCGCTCGCGTCTCGCGCTCCAGCACGCGCTGGATGATGGCCGGTACACTGCGCGCCAGAATGTTGGCGCGCAGCGTGCGGCTCGCCTCGTCGTCGCTTTCGCTGGCCAGTTCCAGCTCCTTGCGCATCTCCTGCAGCGAGTCTTCCACGGCAGCCGTGGGGTAGGTGTTGAGGGCGCGGACGAAGGTGAAGCCGCTCGGGCGATGCTTGAGCGGCGCTTGTCTCGCCTTCGGCTCGCCCTCCGCCGCCCCCTCGCCGCTCTGCGCCGAGGGGGGGGCGCTCAGTGGGACGGCAAGAGCCATCTCCTTCACGTGGTTGCACAACGCCCTCTCTGCGCTGAGCAGGGCGCTCCGCATCTGCCTCGCGTCGAGGATGATGCGCAGTTGGCTCCGCTTCTGCGCTAGAAACGGCATGAGCAGTCGGCGAATCTTGTCTTGCACGAGCGCGACCAGCTTGCCGCGCTCTGGCCCGTGCCGCGCGCTCTTGCCCGCCTCTGTCAACTGGCTCGCGAGCCGCAGCGCCTCCCGCTTCCACAGCGGCGCGTCCTCCAGCGCGCGCACGACCTCCTGCACGACCACTTCCAGCTCCTTCTGCGTCGCCGTCGCTGGCGCCGTCGCCGTCGCCGTCGCCGTCGCCTCGCCCTCCACCATCTCCGTACGTGCGTGCGGCGTCTCTGCGTCCGCCATCATCGCCTCCGCCATCATCGCCTCACTGTCAGTCTTGGCTCTCGGCGTACGCCAGCAAGCCGAGCAGCAGCAGGAGCCCACACCAGTCCGTATCGCCGACGGACTCGGAGCCCGCCCTCCAGATCGATCTCGCGCGGTCTGCAGCACAGCGATGCAGGCAGCCTCGCTCGAAGCTCGACGGCCCGAGCCTTTTCGTTCACGATCTGCTGCCCTTCGCTCGCGCTGGCCACGGGTCGTCCCGTCGAGTCTCGCGCAAGGAGGAGACTTCTCCTGAGTTGACCTCTATCGGCGCTGGCTGTTTCGCGCGTCCTCACCTCGCCCGGCGCCCGCTTTCTTCCGCGCGGCCGCCGCACGGCACCTCCTGCCGGCTTTCGGGCTCGCCTCGGGCGCGCAGCGGCCAGGCAGGTCCGTCGCGCGGGCTCCGAGCCCCACTGGCACTGGCAGCGCAGGTCGCCGCGGCGCGGGCTTGAAGGGCCGTCCAACTTGACTGCGATGCCGTCGATGATCGACAACGCGGGCCGAGTGATCGCCGAACGGTGACGGCGGAGCCGGGTGGCCGCGAGCTGCCAGTGTGAGAGCCGGCGATCCTGGTGCGAAGCTTGTGATCGAAGGCCTAGCTAGCTAGACGGTAGGCCAGACGTCGTCGGCTCGTCGCGGCGAAGGGGAGCTGCCGGCTGGAAGCGATGCCTCTGCTGGCGTGGCGAGAGACGAGGCGACGGCTACGCCACCTTGAGTCGTGGCGCGAGGCGAGACGTGCTTGCTCTTTTTCCACGTCGGTGAAGCAGGAGCAGACAAGATGTTGTGGTTGACGAGAGTCACTGCAAGCAGGGTTATCATGTTCCGCTTGCCACTCAGGCTGGGCCAGTCTTTTTTTTTTTTTAAGTTGGGCGAGGGGAAGTTGGCGTGCAGGTACTCCTCGCGCTCCTCGGCGCGGCCTTCCTCGCCCCGGTCGCTTCATCACGAGCGTAGAGAGAAGGCTACCGACGAGGTAAAGGATCAGGCATCTTCTAGAGGCGCCGAGCGTCTTCTCGGCAATGGATGCCACTCGCCTGCTTTCGTCAGCTTGGAAAACAGAATTGGCCCGGCCTGACCGCGCACGCGAAAGCGCATCCGAATACGGGGCCGATTGGCGGTCTCCTGGCCTCTGAACCGTGAAGCAGCACGACGGAGGGTCAGGGACACGATACCACGGATGCTCAGGCCCAGAGCCCGCACCACCAAGATCTCACCGACGAACCAACGTTCGGAGGGTCTGACGTCTTGGCTTGCGATCGAGCTCGACTCTGCGCTTGGAAAAGAAGCAAAGCTGCAGGCCAATGTTTGTCGTCTTCCAGCACCGAGGGCTAACGTGTACAACGCAGAGGAGACGGTCGCCCCGTCGCACCGCTCTTGCGCAGCCAGGGTGCTGGCAGCGCCGCCCGCCGCCATGCGCGACGCAGAAGGGTTCATTCTCATCAGCGAAAGTCGTCGTAGCCTAGCAGCGGTGGACGCGGGTCACGACATGGCGTCTTCTCCTTGGCCGCCAGAACGAAGTTGACTGTGAGGACGAAGCGTACCACGCAGCAGGTGCTGGCGAGCTCCACAAGGCGCCACAAGGCGGCGACATTACAGCAAGGCAGGTCGACGCCAGGCTGTTATGAACCACGACGTCCGGGCAAGAGTCTGGGCCGTTGATACACGTCCAGCACTGCATCGCCAGAGTGGTCCTTGTGATGGCTCCTTTCGCTGCCGGCTGTGCGAGCCTGAGCCGGCGCGCGCCTGCCAAGCACTCCGACGTGTCGGCGCAACCATGGCTTTGCCACTGCATGTGCTCGCATTGCGCACTGTGACGCTGCTGAGGAGCCGCCGTGGAAGGGCTTGCCTTGGCTTGCCTGCAAGTAGCGCCGCTCGGGGTCGAGTTGGAGTCCGAGTCCGAGTCCGTGTTCAAGTCATGGTCACGGACACGGTCGAGTCAGCGCTGGCCAAGACTAACTCGGAGCCCGACCGTGACCGCAGGCTGCCCCGACGGGCGGCTGCGCCTTTTTGCCGCCCTGCGGACTCGGACGCCTGCCCTGGCCATGTCGCGACGCCATGGCGCGCAAGACCGCGGGTCGCGTCGCGTCGCGTCGCGTCAACTCCAAGTCGCGGCAGTGGTGCCAGCTCTCCGAGCCTCACGTCTCGTGGCTCGCGCGGTCTCGCGGCGCAGCCGGGGCTCCGCGTGGCGCGCAGCGCAGTCAGCGACGGTCGCACAGCGGCCAGCCCGCCTGCCAGGCGGCGCCCAGTGAGGCGCAGCCCGACGAGGATCTGCGCTTCGGCGGGACCACGGCCAGGATCCAACCTCCGGCCTGGGCCGGCCACCGCACGACCCGTCGAGGCGCGCAGAACCCAATCACTTGGCCGGGACTCACAGTCAAGGCCGAGAGCGACCAAGGACGTGACCCGGACCTCGCAAGGCGGCCGAGCCGAGCCGTCAAGTTGCGCAGCTGCCGGCCAGGATGGACAAGGGCGACGGCAGGGTGGCCGTGGTGGTGGGCGCCTCGCGAGGCATCGGGCTGGAGCTGGCGAACAGGCTGGAGCAGTTCGGCTGGCAAACCTACGGCACGGCGCGCAAGGAGACCGACGAGCTGACCCGGGCGGCGAGCTTCAGAGTCGTGGAGGGCGTTGACGTCGGCAGCGACGAGTGCAAAGCCACGCTGCAAAAGGCGCTGGCCGAGGTGGACCGGGTGGACCTCCTGGTGTGCAATGCCGGCGTGAACCTGTCGCCGCGACACTTCGATGAGAAGCTGGCAGAGGTTGACGTGGACGTGGTCGGCGAGCACTTCCGCATCAACACGCTGGGCGCGCTGCGCGCGGCGCAGGCGCTGGATGGCAAGCTGCACGAGGGCGCGGCGGTGATCTTCACCAGCTCGCAGCTCGGGTCCATCGGCGCCAACGAGTTGGGGGGGCGCATGGGCTACCGCGTGTCGAAGGCGGCGCTCAACATGGTGGTCAAGACGCTCAGCGTTGAATTCGCCAAGCGCGGCATCGTTGCTACGGCCGTGCATCCAGGCCTCGTCAGCACCGACCTCACCGACCACGATACGAAGGGCATCTCGCCCACCGAGTCAGTGGACGGCTACATGCGTCTGCTCGCCGCGATCTCCGCCGACAAGCACAACGGCGTCCTCTGGGACGTCACGTGCGACGCTGCCATGCCTTGGTAGTGGTACCGCTGTGAACTATACGAATCTCGAATCACGCTCAGGAGCCGGGCGAGGTGGTTGCCAGGCCGGCCGGCTGCAGAGCTCAAGCTTGCGGCAAGAATGACCAGCTCCGCCAAGGCAGACCGCTTGCCGTTCACGGGCTCGTCACCATCGCACCGGACGACTTTGACTGTCTGCGAAGCCTGACATAACGAACGAGATTTTCTTGGCCAACATCCAAGCTCCGCGACCGCTGGCATCCTGGCACGAGCCCGGCGAGAGAATGTCACCACGCAGCTCCGAGCGAATCATCGATGCGCTCGGCATGGACAGTGTTGGCACCGGCATCTTGCAAGCTGTGAATCTTGATGCAAGGCGAGATTGTCTTGAAGCGAGGCGAGATTGAGCGCTCTTTGATCCTTAGCGCGGCTGGCAGCTCGGCGAGCGAGAGGCTTCGGGTCTCGCGTCTTCGGACGCTCTGCGCCGCACGCCGAGCGCCGCACGCCGAGCGCCGCGCGTAATTGGCACACGGCCAGCATGGCCACGTGCGAAGCCGCGCAATCGAGGTTGCCGCGGCGGCGTCCCGGACACCGGCGCGTTGCGCAGAAGCAGCCGAGGCGCGCTGAGACCGCAGCCGCGCGCGGGTGGGGAAAAGGGTTCAAGCTGCTATTCCTGCCAGGGGCGCAGCTGCTTGAGAGGGCTGCTGCGAGCTCAGGCTCGGATCGAGACACGTCTGTATCCGTGAGCGACGGCCGACGTGCATTTGTTCGTTCCTGAACCCCTGTACCAGTGCCAGCCGAGCTTGTTGGAAGTCTCGGTTGCACCACTGCACGTGACCCCGATGATGGTGAGGCGATGATGGTGATGCGGATCTTCGGAAATCGGCGAATGCGAGAGGCGCAAGCCCGCGGGAGCCGTGGTGGTCCGTGCAAGAGACGAACTCGTAGCCAACTGCCAGCGGAAGGACCAGCTTCCAGCGGACACGTGCATGTCATGGGAGACAAAGCGGCGATTCTCCAGGGCAAGCCCGGCCCTCGTTTCTTCCGCTTGCTTGCGAGCTAGGCAACTCGCGGGCTCGCCAATTCGCCTAGTCCGCGCAAGAGACGGACTGTAGCCAACTGCCAGCGGAAGGACCAGCTTCCGGCGGACCCGTGCATGTCTTGGGATGCAGCGCGGCGATTCTCCAGAGCAAGCCCGGCCCTCGTTCCTGCTCGCTGGCTAGCCAGCTTGCGTGCTCGCCGACTCGCCCAGTCACTTGTTTGCGTGCTTGCTCGCTCGCTCGGGCGCTCGGGCCCGGCTGATGGTGCCCGGACTCCGCGGCCGAGGCCCCGAAGTTCACGAAAACCGTAGAGACGCCGCGGGCCCGAGCCGAGGGCGTTGAGGTCGAAGGCAAGGTCGCGACCGAGGCCCGCCAGCAGCAGCAGCAGCAGCAGACCCGTAATTTCCAAGCCAAAGCAAAGCAAAGCAAAGCAAAGCAAAGCAACCAAAGCCAAGCCAAGGCATTCGCATTCGCATGCCTAGCTGCCTGCCCGGGTGCATCGTAGCCGGAAAGAACACAACTAGCACAATGGGCGGCCCGAAGCAGAAGCTGGCCGTCGTGGTGGGTGCCTCGCGTGGCATTGGGCTGGAGCTGGCCAACCGCCTTCAGAGTTCGGGCTACGAGGTGTACGGCACGGCGCGAAAGGCGACGGAGGCGCTTCGCAAGGCCGCCACCTTCACGATCGTGGAGGGTGTGGACGTGACGAGCGAGGACTGCCGCAAGGCTCTGGCGGACGGCTTCTCCGCGGTGGACCGCATCGACCTGCTCATCGTCAACTCGGGCGTCGCCACCGTCCCGTCGGCCTTTGAGTCCTTCAAGGACGTTGACATCGACGACGTGGCCAACCAGGTCAAGGTCAACGCGCTGGGCCCGCTGCGGGTGACGCAGGCGCTGGAGGGCAAGCTGGGCGCGGGCTCCACCCTCATTTTCACCAGCACCATCCTCGCCTCGCTCGCCTCCACGGAGGGCAACCTCACGGGCTACCGTGCGTCCAAGACGGCGCTCAACATGATTGCCAAGAACATCAGCCTCGAGCTCGCCAAGCGCGGCGTGCTCACCATCATGGTGCACCCGGGCTACGTTGCCACCGACATGACCGGCTACGACAAGAACGCCATCCCGGTCACGCAGTCCGTCGACGGCTGGATGCGGACCATCGATGCGCTTGACATTGGCAAGCACCAGGGTCTCCTCCTGGACGTCACCACCGGCGGCTCTGTCATTCCCTGGTGATCACGATCTCCTTGCCAGGCACCGCTGCATTTGCAGCGGAGACCAAACAAAGTTTTTTTCAAAGTTCTTTACTACCGGCAGCTTGCGTGCGCTGGCGCACGTGCCGAACAGCGTCTTGTGGCCGCGCCTTGCAGAGACTTCAACATGAAGGTCTGTCTTGAGGGATGCAGTGTACGGCTGCGTGTGCGCCGCGCCGCGCCGCGCCACCGCGCGCGCCCGCCGCGCGGACTCCATGCGGACTCGCTGTACTCCCGGTGTTGCCGCCACAAGGCAGTATGAGGCCTCACTTGTGGCTGCCGCTGATCAGTGACGGCCGTGCTCACTGCGAGACCCGACATCATCACTGGCAGGGGCAGTCACACGATCGCTGCACTGATGACGCTGCGCAAATGCCACCAGCCGTCTTGCCTCGTCTTGCCTCGTCTTGCCTCTTTGCTAAGATAGTACTCGACTTCGACGACTTGTGCGGTCCACCGTCCACGTCTTCTCGCGCGGGCCACAAATTGGTCGCACACCTCAGGCCATCACCAGAGGTGGTGCCCGCCCTTGGTGCCCACGAAGTCATTTGTTCAATCAGGGCCAGCTGAAGACGAAGTTCGACAGGGAAACTCCCACGCCATGCTCGTAACTCACAACCAGACGAGATCAGGCAAGAAGCTGCGGCGGCCATGTTTTGGTTGCACGCTTACGCTCACCTGGCTGCTCGCCTGGCTCAGCTCAGCTCGGCTCGCAGCCTGGCGGGGCTCGCCTGGCTACTCGACACAAAAGACGAGTCTCTTCCGTTGCTTCCAGGAGCGAGTCAGCGCTTGGCGGAATGCCGCGAGCGGAGCTCCGCGCAAGCACCGCGCGCCGGAAACGCGGCACCGGTCGCGCCTTGTGCAGAACTGCAAATCTCCTTCTCGCAGGGCCTACACGACATCATGGTTGGCATCGCTGCAGCGACGGGCGCTGGCCAGAAGCTGGCCGTCGTGGTGGGCGCGTCGCGCGGCATCGGGCTGCAGCTTGCCAACAAGCTGCATGACGCCGGTTACACGGTGTTCGGAACGGCGCGGAAGGTGAACGATAAGCTGCGCGAGGCGGCCAACTTTGAGGTTGTGGACGGCGTCGATGTGACGAATGAGAGTGGCTGCAAGGCTCTCGTGGAGGGCTTGGCGGCGGTGGACGCGATCGACCTGCTCGTGGTGAACGCCGGCATTGCGACGGTGTCGCCGAGCTTCGAGTCCTTCAAGGACGCGGACATTGCGGACATCGCGAACCAGATCACGGTGAACGCGTTGGGCCCGCTGCGCGTGACGCAGGCGCTGGAGGGCAAGCTCGTGGAGGGCTCGCAGCTCCTCTTCACCAGCACGTACCTGGGCTCGGTGGGCGCGTCCGACGGCGGCATGACGGGCTACCGCACGTCCAAGACGGCGCTCAACATGATCGCCAAGAACATCAGCGTCGAGCTTGCGGAGCGCGGCGTGCTCACGGCCATGGTGCACCCGGGCTACGTTGCCACGGAGATGACGGGCAATGACCCGAACGCCATCTCGGTCGAGGCCTGCATCGAGGGCTGGATGCGCACTATCCACGCGCTTGACATCGAGAAGCACCAGGGCCGTCTTCTGGACGTGACCACCGGCGGCGCCGTGCTCCCGTGGTGAGGGACCGGGGGTTTGGCTGATCTGAAAGAGCGAGGCGGAGCGCGCCGTCCTGGAGACGGAGCAAGCGTCATCTCGGCGGAGCGCGCCATCGTGGAGACGGAGCAAGCGTCATCTCGCTCGATATTATAGTACCATGGTATCATCATCTTCCTACCAGAGCAAACTTCTCGAAAGAAAGAACAAACAAACAAACAAACACATGATCCTGCCCTATAATTGCGCTCGACGTCGAATGTTGTCAAGACACGAGGCCGCCCGGACCGCGAATGCGGACAGCTGTGAACGAGACAAGCCAGGTCGCGCCGTTGATTACACGACGATGAAGAGGTACGAGGCGACGAGGACGACAATGTCCATGGCGATTAGCAGGCCGTCGATGATCACGCCCTGATTGACAACCTGGTCCTGGATGAAGTCAATGACGGGCGCCCAGTAGGACGCGTAGCTGACAATGGACCGGTGGCGCATGCCACCGACGTACTTGCAGCCGGCCACCGCATCTTCGTAGGGGCCGGTGAGGATGTGGTCGCTGATAGCGTCGGCCATGGAGTTGTTCGTGAGAAAGTCGATGGAGTAGTCGCTCAGGAGAGTGGTGCGTGCCTCTGTCGTGGGGCACCAGAGCTTTTGCTCGGCCGTGACGGCCTCAAAGACCAAGTCGTACTTATAGGCGTCGGTGAACAGCGCGCTGCTCTTGGCGATGACCGGGACAAGGTTGGTGGTGTCTCTAATCTCGCGAATGAAGGCGATGTGGTCGTAGGCGATCGGGTACGCCAGCGCCAGGTAGATGAGCACTCCGAAGAGGGCGAGCGAGGAGGCGACCAAAAAGAACTCGCACACCATGGCGGGACGGCGCGTCTTCTCGTTCTCCACGGTGCGGTAGCGCACGCAGACGAAGAAGGCATAAACGGAAAATGTCCAGGCGTCGACCACGAGCGCCACGACCAGGAGGATCATGAGCGTCGGGTTGGTGCCGTAGGGTGCCGCCACGAAGATGATCTCGAAGCCCGTATCGGTGGCGCCCGCGCTTTGGTAAAAGTCTACGCCCTGGCACTCGTACTGCGAGCACACAGTTTGAATCCAGTCGATGCCGTAGAGCTCGAAGGACTCCAACTCGGAGGCGTCATAGAAGTGATTGACGAGCACCTCGGACAAGAGCGGGCCAGGGATGAGAAAGGTGGAGGACCCGATCAAAAAGTCGGAGTCTTCCGAGGAGACGCCGCGATTCTCCTCGACAATCTCGATGATGTGGGACTCCAGCAGCGCGTTGTCCTGCACGTAGCGCAGAAAGTTGGCGATGAGGATGCCGGACGCGAGGATGCCAAAGATGGCCCAGGTCCCCATGAGCACCTTGACGAAGATGCGGATGCGCTGCGGCGTGCGCGGGCTCGTAATGATGCGCTTCAGCTCAGGCCTGCGCCGGCGCCGGCCAGCTGGCGCCGCCACGCTCGTCGAGGAAGCGCCCTGGCCGCTGTCCGCGAGCTTGGCCACCACGAGGCCTTCGTCGCCTTCCTCCGGGTCGGCTGGCTGCAGTCCATCCTCAGCGTGCGCCCTTGGAAACTCCTTGAACGAGCGCCAGCCGTTCCCGTGGCCGCCGCAGCGCTCCGACAGGTCCAGCCACAGCAGGCTGGTCACCGAGACGCACAGGAAGGCGATGAGCATGTACTGCAGCACCAGCACGCCCCGCTGGTCCTCGGACCACGACTCCGCCTCCTCCTCCGACATGGCTGCCGTCCGCCTTCAGGCGAGGCGACGCGGTCGGGCACGGCCGGGGGCAGCAGCCGCGACGCCCGGCCTCGCCGCGCCGCTGCGAGCTCTGCCGCGCGCGCGCGCGCCGCCTCACGCGCTCGGCTCTTCGGGGTTTGCTCGCCTGGCGCGCGCAAGCAGCGGATGGACATGGCACATGGAGTTGACTGTGCGTCCGCGCACGTGCACGCACGCGGCCCGCGCCGGCCGCCGCGGCTCGCGGGCGGGCCCGCGCGGCGGGGCGCGCGCGGGCCGCCGGGCCAGGCCGCGCGCGCGGGGCTGGGCGGGGCGGGGCCGGGGCGGCCAGGCCGGGCCGCGGCGGCGCCGCGCGCGTGCGGGTACCGGTACCGAAAACAGGGACCCACCCGCGCAGCTTGTGCTCGCCCATTGCAGCGGGCGGGCGGGCACGCCGACTCAGGTTGCGCGCTGCGTGGCGCTTGGCCTCTCTCGCTCGAAGCAGAAGTTGGCGGCGTTGAAGTCGCTGTCGTCACTCGTCACCCTCCTCTCGGTCTGGAGGTCGACCCGACGACAGCTGAGGTTGGTTGGGCGTACGCACCCGGAGACGACGGATGCGAAGGTACCGGGTGTGTTGCTGTCAGTGCCACAGCCTGCTGCCACAGAACGTGGCACGCGCTGGAATGCACTCTTTCGACTCGAGCTGCGTCGAGCTGCTGGCCGAGGGAGGCTCCGACTCGGAGCCTTGCCGCGCAGCCTTGCAGTGCCGCCTTTTGGTGCCCTTTCTGTCAGGGAGGGAGGGAGGGAGGCAGGCAGGCAGGCAGGCAAAGCTGGAATCGCCGGCACTGCAATCTCGGGAGCGCCTGCGCGCGGCGCGGCAAGCATGGCGGCGCGCAAGGGGTTCGCGCTGGCGTTCAAGGCGCTGCAGCTGCTGGAGCTGGCGTGGGGCGTGGGCGTGGGCGCCAAGATCGCGTCCGTGGACGAGGAAAATATCACAGGCACGCGCAACCCGTACCTCTGGGGCAGCGTGTCGATCGCCTTCGGCGCGCTCGGCATCCTGCTCACCTTGGTCAAGCGCCCAGTCACGCAGCATCTGAACGAGGACCTGTCCACCTTCGCGCAGATCGTCTATTGGTATGTGTACAAGCCGGGCGAGGACTCCTGCACGACCATCAGCTGGGACTCAGGGCTCTCGCTTGCCTTTTTGTTCGTCGGCGCGCTGTCCACCATCTATGACATCAGGACCTTTGGCGCGGACGACAACCCCCGAGTCTTGCTCTTTCTCTTCTCGCGCGGCCAGCTCCTCACCGCCTACGTGGTCATCGGGGCGCTGCTGCAACAGGAGGGCGAGATCGGCATCGAGCCCAACGTCGTCGTCTACGCCGCGGCTGCGCTCTACATCGCCGCTCTCGCGGCCATCTTCGTGGCTACCTGGCCTAGCGCTCAAGGCACGGTGCACCGCCGCTGGGTGCTCGTCGCCGCGCTCGTCGCCGTGGCGGCCTACGTTGTGCTCACCATCGGCCTGCTCCCCGTACTGGCCAACATGTGCCAGCAGGTCCCTGTGCACCTGCTCTGGTTCGTGCCGCCTGTGTACATCGCCTGCGAGACCATTGCCAAGTTGTATCTGAACGGGCCCGACGGCCGCATCACCTCGGTTCTGCAGGGCATCGACGGCAAGGCGCAGGTCGGCCCTGCCCTTTGATGGAGGTCTATGGGTGCTACTTGGCCCTCGTCCCCTATGAACACGTATTCTCGCCCTCGCCCTCCCTTTCTGATAAAGAATCGATGCAGTGTGAGCCGCCGCAAGACGTCGACCTTGTGACCTTTTCTTCTTCTTTCCGAGTCCGAGTCCTCCTTGAGTGGTGAGATGAGTGAATGAGGCCGTGTCAGAGTCAGAACGACTGCACACGAAGCGCCTGCACACGAAGCGCCTGCACACGAAGCGCTTGTCGAGCAAGCCGGTCCGATGATGTCGAAGAAGCGAAGCACGTGCAGAACCGCACGGCCCTTGCTGCGCTTTCTGCCCTGCGGCCTCCTCACAAGGCTGTCAGCAGGTAGGCCCAAAGTGGCCTCCCGTGGCTCTAGTTTGCCTGCACGACGGAGAACACCTGCTGCCGCTGCCGCTGCTGCCGCCGCCGCTGCTGCACCGAGGCAAGGTACGCCAAAAGCGTGACTTCAAAGAAGCGAAGCACAAGCAGAGCCGCGCAGTCCCTGCTGCGTTTTCTGCCCCGCGGCCTCCTCACAAGGCTGCCAGCACTGCAGACAGCCTGGAGAGGGCTCCCACGGCTCTAGCTAGCTAGTTTGCCTGCACGAAGAAGAGACGCTGCAGGAGCTGGTGCTCGTGCTGCTAGTGCTGGTGCTGGTGCAGGTGCTGGTGCTGCACCGAGGCGAGGTACGCCGTAGCGTCCCGCCCCGACCAAGCGCAAACGCAAAGCCCGAACCTACGACTCGGGCGGCCGCGCGCGCGCGGGGCAGGGCGGCGGAGGGCGGCGCGGAGCACGCAGCGGAGCACGCAGCGGAGCGAGCGCCGGGCACCATGCTGAGCGTGTGGCGGAGCGGGCTGGGCCGGCTGCGCATGGCGGCGGCGAGAGCCTCGGGCTGGCGCGTCGCGCCGCTCAAGGGCACCTCGGCGCGGTGGAGCACGCAGGCCGGCGCGGCCGCCGCAGCCGCCGGGACCGGCCAGACGCGCGGCCTGCAGGTGGACGGCCTGGTGAGCCGCGACTTTATGCAGCGGTACAACGTGAACGCACCGAGGACGGCCTGGGTCGCCAAGGTCGACGAGGCGCAGGGCTTCCTGGACGACGTGCTCGCGGACCACCCGGGCGCGAGCTTCAGGGCGTCGCGCGAGGGCGAGGAGACCCTCGTGTCGGACGACCCGGCCCAGGTGCTGGAGCGCGTCCAAGCGTGGCTCGAACCGCCCGAGGCCGAGGCCGGGGACGGACAGGAGAAGAAGCAGGCCGCGCCGCCGGCCAAGGTGGTCTTGGAGGAGCTCGTGCGGCCGCGCACGCGGTTCGGGCTCTCCATCGAGCTCAAGGCGGAGCTGACCGGTCCGCGCATCCGCGCCTGGCGACTACCGGACGCCGCGCAGCCTGGTGCCGAAGAGCAGCAGACGCCCGAGGCGGCCAAGCTCGGCGCCGAGGAGAACCAGCGCGCCGCGGACCCGACCGAGGTCAAGACGCTGCCGCGGGAGGAGGAGGTGCGTGTGCTCTCGGACACCATCGACATCATCCACGGGCCATCCGAAGCGCAGACCTCCTTCCTGGCCGAGGCCATGGGCTTCAAGCGCGAGAACGTCCCGGCCGCCCAGGCGCAGATCGAGTACCTCTACTGCATGTTCATCGGCTCCGACGCGCTCCTGCTTGAGACGGACTCGCTCGCCGAGGTCAAGGCCACGCACAGCGGCGCCGAGCCCGACCAGGAGGACGTCGCCTGCCTCGAGGTGCACATGGAGCTCGACGACGCCGCCGCCTTCCGCCAGCGGGAGCTCACCGCGCGCGCCGTCGACACCAACGACGACATGCACCCGGCCGCGCGCGAGGCGCGCGAGGCCGGTCTCGGCCTCATCCCACTCCCAGGCCCGGTGGGCTGCATCGTCAACGGCGGCGGCCTCGGCATGGCAACTCGCGACATGCTCTTCGACGCCGGCGTCACGCCCGGCCCCATGGTCAACATCGGCACCGCGCACCGCGTCGACGCCGGCGAGGCCATGCGCACCGCCGTCCGCTTGCTGCGCGACGACCCCCAGGTCAAGGTCATCCTCGTCAACGTCTTCGGTGGCTTCACGCGCTGCGATGACGTCGCGCAGGCCCTCATCGCTTGCGACGAGGAGTCCTACTTTGACCTCCCCCTCATCGTCCGAATCGACGGCGCCTTCGCGGAGGAGGCTTACGCCGCGCTCGAGGCCAGCCCCGTCCCCGAGACCCCCGCCGATGACCTCGAAGATGCCATTGACCGCGTCGTCGACGCCCTCCAGGGCCTCTCCGAGCGCTCTCAGACCCAGGCCTGACGTTGAACCGCGCCAGCACTACGGGGGCTCCATCGACAAGGACGACGCAGACAAAGAGAGAGAGAGAGAGAGATGAAAAGAGGGATGAAGAGAGAAGAGAGAGACGAAGAGTGAGAGAAGAAAGGCAACGACGAGGAGAGACGAGGAGAGGAGAGAGACCAAGGGTGGGCGACAGAGAGGCGGAGAGAGGAAGACAGAGAAGAGAATGGTTGAGCCACGCAAATCGCGAGACGAGGCCGCGACCAGCTCGTTCTCAAGTCAAGCGCTCGCTCGAGCCCTCGCTCGTGCTCTCCAAAGCGCCCTTTTGCGTTTTGGCGCTGCTTCGCTTCGCATCGTGTTCGCCAGCTCGCCGTCCTTTTGCAGGTCCTGGTCCGCGTCCAAGCGAGCCTAACCACCGCCCGCCGCGCAAAACCCAAATCAAAGTCTCCTCCGAGTCAACTCGCGTCGCGGGAGCGCTCGCTCGCGCGCGCGCGCGGTGGCGGGCGGCGGCGCGCAACGGGCGCGCGGGCCCGCGCGCAGGCCCGGCGGGCCGAGGCGCGGCGTGGGCGGATCCGCGCAGCTCGCCCCGCTCGGACCGGATCCGCGCGGATCCGCGCGAGGCCGCCATGGCGGCGGGCGCGAGCATCGCGCGGCTGAGCGACGAGGTGGTGAACCGCATCGCGGCAGGCGAGGTGATCCACAGGCCAGTGTCGGCCGTCAAGGAGATGCTGGAGAACTCGATCGACGCCGGCGCGACGAGCGTGACGGTCAAGGCCGCCACGGGTGGGCTCAAGCAGCTGTCCATCCAGGACAATGGCAAGGGCATTGGGCTGGCTGACCTGCCCGTGGTGTGCGAGCGGTTCTACACGAGCAAACTGAAGGAGTTTGAGGACCTGGAGCAGATTGGCACCTACGGCTTCCGCGGCGAGGCTCTGGCGAGCATCTCGCACGTTGCACGTGTCACCATCACGTCCAAGACGGCCGGCCAGCCCGTGGCGTACCGCGCTGTGTATGCGGACGGCAAGATCGTGGCGCCGGCGCCGGGCAAGAAGGCGGCGCCGCGGCCGCTCGCCGGCGTCGTCGGCACCACGGTGCTGGTGGACGACCTCTTCTTCAACGTGCCGGCGCGCAAGCGCGCGCTGCGCAACGCCGCCGACGAGTACTCGCGCATCTTGGACGTGGTTTCCAGGTACGCCATTCACCGCGGTCTGTCCGAGGAGCAAAAGCGCGAGAACCAGGAGGCCGGCAAGCCCGTGCACCGTGGCGTTGGCTTCGTGTGCAAGAAGCTGCCCAGCACGGCGCCGGACCTGCACACGCGCGAGACCGATTCCAAGCTGGACAATATCCGCACCGTGTACGGGTCGTACGTGGCCCAGGAGGTGGTCCACCTTCGCGAGGACTGCGGGAACGAGGACGTGCCCGCCGCGGCGCCGGCGGATGCGGAGACGGAGGCAGCCGAGGTGGCGCCAGCGCCAGCGCCAGCGCCAGCGCCGGCCTGGTCCTACGATGGTTACGTGTCCAACGCCAACTACAATCGCAAGAAGAGCACCTATGTGTTCTTCATCAACCATCGTCTGGTGCACTGCTCGAGCCTCAAGCGCGCCATCGAGGCGGTGTACGCGGAGTTCTTGCCCAAGGGCACCTTCCCGTTCGTGTATCTGTCGATCGAGCTGCCAGCCCCGCGCATTGACGTCAACGTGCACCCGACCAAGCGCGAGGTCCACTTCTTGGATGAGGACCTGGTCGTGGGCCGCATCGTGCAGGGCCTGCGCGACAAGCTGGCCAACGCCAACAGCTCGCGCGTCTTTTATACGCAGCAGACGCTGCGCGTCGGCGCCTCGCAGCGCAGCAGGGACGGCGACCAGGAAGACCAGGAAGACGACGAGGAGGTCGCCGTGGGCGCGAGCGAGGGCCAGGACGACACAGAGGCCGCGGACACGGGCGCGGCGCCAGACGCTGTGCAGACGGGCGCGGACGCGGCCTCGGTGGCCAGCGCCTCGCAGACGCCCCTGCGCAAGGTGCGGCGCCGGCCGTCGGACCTGCAGGACGACGCCGCCAGCGTGGTGAGCTCCGCCTCGCGCCTCACGTCCGCGTCCAAGAAGCCGGCGTACCGGCCGGAGCGCCTCGTGCGCACCGACCACCGATCCAGCGGGCTGGACGCCTTCTTGAGCCAGCGCAGCGCCAGCGCCAGCGCTCGGAAGCGCGCGCGCTCGGACGGCGAGGCGGACGAGGGCGAGGAGGGCGCGACGTCGTCATCCTCGGCCAAGGCAACGGCCAAGACAGCCCGACGGCAGCGGGCGAGCAGTAGTAGCGACCTGGACGGCGAGGCGGACGACGGTGCGTCGCAAGCGCCGGCCGTCGTGGGCGCCAGCGCAGAGCGCATCCATCCCGCGCACAAGTTCAATGACGACCTGACCGAGGAGGCCTTTTCACTGGCGAGCGTGCAAGGTCTCGTGGCGGAGTTCGAGGGCCGTGCCCACGAAAACATGCAGAAGTTGCTGCGCGCTCTCGTCTTCGTGGGCTGGGTCGACGAGAACCTGTGCCTGGTCCAGGTGAACACGGGCCTCTACGTGATGGACGCGGTCGTGCTGACGCAGGAGCTCTTCTACCAGCAGGTGCTGCGCAAGTTCGGCCGCTTTGAGCGCATCGTGCTGGACAAGCCGCTGCCCATCGCCGAGGCGGTCCGTGCGGCGCTGGAGGCGCGCGGCGCAACGGGCAAGAACGCCGGGAGCGAGGTTGATCCGGACAAGGCAGCAAGCTTCCTCGCGGAGCGCGCCAGCATGCTGGACGAGTACTTTCGCATCTCGATCGACCCGGAAACCAAGACGGTGCGCTCGTTGCCGGAGGTGATTCCGGGCCACGTGCCGCGGCCCGCGGCGCTGCTGGTCTTCTTGCTGCGCATTATGGACAAGGTGGAATGGTTCGACGAGCGCGGGTGCTTTGCAACGCTGGCCGAGGAGCTGGCGCTCTTCTACTCGGACCTCGGCCCGCTCTCGGACGAGCAGCGGCGCACCTTCAACGAGAACGACATGTGGCGCCGCGACCGCACGGACCGGCGCTACATCTTCAAGAACGTCATCTTACCGCACATGAAACGGCTCGTGCCGAACGAGCGGCACGCCGACCCGGCTGCCGGCATTTTTCGCAAGATTGCCGCGCTCGAGAAGCTCTATAAGATCTTCGAGCGGTGCTGACGAAGAGGATTGTAAGCTAACAGTAAGTAAACGTGTTTAGCCTCGGGAGGCAAGGGCGCTCGACACGCCGGGCCAACCTTTGCTCTAAAACTGGTTGACTTCACTGCTGTGGTATCGATCGGGCTGTGACTCCGAGTCGCTGCTCGCGTTGCCATGCCCGCCGTTTGGCGGTTCTTGTTGTCTTCATCAGGTTGGTTGCCAGCGGTCTGTTGGCTGTCGTCGCCCTTGCTTGGCTTCGTGGGGTGGGAGGACCGGCCGTGGCTCGCGACTAGCGCCTGCGGCCGCCCCGACCGCCGCGCGCGCCGCCCATGCCGCCACCCATGCCGCCAGGGGGGGCGCCGCCGAGGCCCATCTGCTTCATCATGTCGGCCATGCCGCCGCCCTCGGTGAGGCCCTTGAACATTTCCATCATGTTGCCCATGCCGCCGAGCTGCTGGAGCATGCGCGGGTCCATGGAGCTCTGGAGCTGCTGCATGAGCTGGCCCGGGTTGCGCTGCATCTGCTGCTGCATGCGCTGGTCGTTCATGAGGCCCTTCTTGCCTAGCTTGCCAACCATGGACTCGAACTGCTTGTGCTGCTGGATAAGCAGGTAGAGGCGCTGCAGCGGGACGCCGGAGCCGCGCGCGATGCGGCGCATGCGCGACTCGGAGAGCTGCTTCTCGTAGATGAAGGTGTACTTGCCGGGCTGTTTCGGGTCCGGCACGCGCGAGCGGTAGATGCCATCGAGCTCGTCCTCGGTCATGGAGTCGAAACAGTTCATAAAGCCCTCGATGCTCTTCTGCGCCGCGCCGGCGTCCTGGCCCTGCATCATCTGCGAGAGGCCGGGGATCATGCTCACGAGCTGGCCCAGGCTGCCCATGCTGAGAATGGTCTTGAACTGGTCACGAAGGTCGCGCAGCGTGAACTGGCCCTTTTGCAGGCGCTCCATCATCTCAGGGGACTTCTCAAGCGCGTTGGTGTCCGCGAGCTTCTCCATGAACCCGCGCATGTCGCCGAGGCCCATGAGGCGGCTCACGAAGGAGCGCGCGTCGAAGCGCTCGAGCTCGTCAAAATGCTCGCCCGTGCCGATGAAGGTGATGGGCGCGTTGGTGGCCGCCACGGCCGACAGCGCACCGCCGCCCTTGGCATGGCCATCCAGCTTGGTGATGATGACCGAGCCGACCGGGACGCTCTCCTTGAAGGCGGTCGCCTGGTCCGCCACGGCCTGGCCGATGGTGGAGTCCATGACGAAGATGACCTCGTCCGGCTCCACCACGTCCATCACCTGCTCCATCTCCTCGAAGAGCTCCGCCTCCTGCTGGTGCCGGCCCGACGTGTCCACCAGGATAATCTCGTAGCCCTCCGCGCGGAAGTGGGCCGTGCCCTCCTCGGCCAGGCGCACCGGGTCCGCCTCCAGCGGGTTGCCAAAGTACGGGATGCGCAGCTTGAGCGCGTTCTGCTTCATCTGGTCCAGCGCGCCGGCGCGGAAGGTGTCGCAGCACACCATGGCCGTCTTCCAGCCCTTGCGCGCCCAGTAGTTGGCGAACTTGGCGATCGACGTCGTCTTGCCCGAGCCCTGCAGACCCACGAACATGAACACGTTCGCGCGCCCCTTCACCGGCTTGTACGCCTCCACGTCGGGCGACAGCAGCCGCACCAGCTCGCTGAAGACGGCGTTGCGGATCTGCCGCACCTTGTTGGTCGACCCTGCGCGCACGTCGTCCTGCATGATCTCGCGCTTGATGTTGGTCCGCATCTCCGCCACCGTGCGCACGTTCACGTCCGACATGAGCAGCGCCGCGCTGATCTCCTTGAGCGCGCCGTCCACCGCCTCCTCGTCCACCTCCGAGGCCGCGCTCAGCTTGCTCAGCGCCCCATTGATCTTCGCGCCCAGCTCCTGGAGCACCATTTTGCCGCGTGCCGCCAAGGCGCGCCAAGGCGCGCCCGCCGTACCCCGCGCCGCCGCCGCCCGCGCGCGCCGCCGCCCGCGCCGCGCGCCGCCGCCGCCGCGCGCGCGCTCTTCGTCGTCTGCGCCGCCGCCGCCACCTCGACGCCCTTCCGGACCGTCGCGGACGCGTCCCGGACGCCCTTTCGGACGCGATGCTGGGACTCGGAAGCAAGGCGAAGAAAGCATCCACGGCATCTTCATCAAGAGAAACATCCGCTTCAAGCAGGCTGGCGGGGGCTGTGGAAAACAAACTGCTGACTGTGAGCTACCGAACGCCACTTGGCTGTGAGCGACCGACCGTCACGGGGTGCTTGGGGTGCAACAAGGTGCCAAGCTCATCGCGTAAAAAGAGAAAAAGATAAATGGTGCGAAAGAGAAGTGGAGGCTCACGGCCTCCTCCTTCCTTCCTGCCTGCTTGCTTGCCTGCCTGCCTGCTTGCCTGCCTGCTTGCCTGCCTATCCGCCAAGCGATCGCCAGGCCAAGCCAGGCCGGTCGTCTATCGAAGGGAAATCTGACCAGCGCGGCACAGAGAGACCCAGGATTGATTGCACAGCGCGCGCGCGCACCTTTGGCTCATCAGGCGGAGGACGCAACGACCTGCTTGAGGATGTTGATGCGAGCCATGAGCCACTTCTTGAGGTCGGCGGTCATGGTCTTGGAGGTCATGCCCTGAAGGCGCTCCATCTCGGAAGAGACAGCATCGGCGCCCTTGGCGAGCCACTTGGCGTAGTAGTCGGCCTCCTTCTCGGAGCAGCTGCTCAGGTTCGAGACCTGGCAGCCCTTGTCGAGGTTCGCCTTGATGTACGAGCGCATCTGATCCAGACTGCGGCCCTTCTCATACTTTTCACTCTCCTTGGAGCCCTTGAAAACCTTGAGCGTCGGGAAGCCCTGCACGCCGTGATCCGTGCAGAGGCTCTGGTGCTGCGTGCAGTCCACCTCGGCGATGGTGACCGACGCCGAGTCCTTGAACTCCGTCGCAAGCTTCACGTAATCCGGCGCCATGCGCTTGCAGTGGCCGCTGCGAGGATCGTGCAGAACGCGTCAGTCTCCACTCCGTCTCCGTCTCAAGGGTCATCAGCGTCGTCGTCCCCGCCGCCGTCGTGGTCGTCGTCATCGTCGTCGTCGTCGACAAGTTCACCCAGCACACAAACTCACCACCACGGCGCGAAGAACTTCACGAAGGTGTTCTTGCCCGAGTCCACCACAACCTCGTCAAAGTTCGCCGGCGTCAGCTGCTTCACGTCGTCCGCCAGCGCCGGCGCCGCGAGCGCGAGCGCCGCCAGGAGCACCACGGCCAACGTCCGCACCATGGTCTCGACCGGGGTCCACCTCCGGCGCGGTCTGCACAGCCGACGGGCGGGCGGGCGGGAGAAGGCGTCTGCGAGAGCGGAGAGGCTAGCGCCGGAGCTGCGCGCGCAAAGGCGACGGCTGGCGAGACGCGGGCAATGCGGACTGTTGCCGTCGCCAGGTTGGAGCACCGACCGGCTCGAAGGCTGCTTCGATCTCCTGGAACCCTGAGAACCTGCGGAACGCGAGGCCGCACAACAGAACTTGAAGTTGGCTGCGCGAAAGGCGAGGCCAAAGTTTCTGCATCAGAATGAGGGATGCTCTGGACCGATCTCGCGTTGCAGTGTTGTTGCCATTTATTGTTTAAAAAAAAGTTCTTGTGGTCGCGGCCCCCGCCTGCCGTTGCTGTGCGCTGCAAGCCCGGGACCGGAGAGATCCTATTAGGGAACGAGCTGTACTACTCTGTGTCTTCATCAAAACTCGAAAGGAAGCGCCGCGGTTGCTTGTAGCCTAGTGACGGCAGTGCATGTTGAATTTTTTTCACGCACGCATGGCGAAAGTCACGGTGGTAAAGTTGCTCTGCGCAAGTCATAAGTTCCAACCGTGGTCACGCAAAAGCTTGCGCTGACGACGCAGATGCGCTTCGAGCTCGCGTGTCGCGGCCAAGACGGCCTCAAGCTCGCAGGTGACCTCGTCCGACTCACAGCGCTCCTGCGATGAAAGGCGGCGCTCAAAGTCGCTCATGAGCGGGGACTTAGCCCCGCTGCGCAATGGGGAGAGCGCCGTAGGGACCGAGGATCGCCGCCGCCCACGAGACCGAAGCGGGGACGACGGCATGGCGCGCGTTGCCTCTTGCGGCTGCGCGATGGGCTCGTCCACCAGGACGAGCGCGGCGGCGCGCTCGTGCTCGTCTGCCAGACAGCGCTCATACATGGCGCGCAGGCGCGCGTGCTCCCTGTCGAAGAGGGCGCACGAGACGATGCAGCTCTGGCTGTCCTCCTTGGCCACGACCTCGCAGCGCAGCTCGCCCATGTAGCCGAAGACGCGGCCCACCGTGCCCGGGGCGCCCTCGGTCGCGTTCGTGCGAATGAAAATGGGGTTGAACTTCTTCCGGAGCCCAAGGTGGTGCGCCCACCGAGACGCCTCGCTCATGCGCTGCGTGCACGCACGCTCGTACTGCGCTTGCTCATTCCGGATGTCGTCCAATAGCTTGTGATTCGACTCGCGCCGGCGTCGTGCCTCCTGCACCAGGTACTTTTGCGACACGGGCGGCGGATCGCGGCGCTCGCTGCCCAGCGGGTCCTCCAGTAGGCCGTGCTTGCGCAGCGCCGCCTGCCAGTCGTCCACGCTCGCCACGCCATTTCCCGTGGCGCGCCTCGGCGGTGCTGTGCGCGGTCTCACGCGCTTGCGTCTTGCCCGCACGGCCGCGGCGCCTCCTCCGGCCGCCGCGGCTGCACTTTTGGACTCCCGTGCGCCTCGCCGCGTAGCCGCGCTCCTCGGCCGCGTCGTCTTCGTCCTCGTCGTGGTCGCCAAGCAGGCAGCGTCGTCCTCGTCTTGAAGCTTCTCGAGCCGCGACGGTCCCGCCGAAGCAGGCCGCGTGCGCGTCGGCCCGCCCATGGATCCCCGCGCGCGGCGGCCCTTGGTCGCCCTGGGCTCCGTCGCGAGCAGCCTCCAAGGCGCGTACGGGCCTGCGCTGCGCTCTGGCTGCCTTGTCGAGTTCGTGTCGCTCGCTTCGCATTGCTTGGCTTGGCTTGGCTTGTGCTCAGGCTGCGGAGCGCGACCGTTTCGAGGGCTGAGTGGCGCTCGGAGGTGGCCCCTCGCAGAGGTTCGCTTTTTCGCTGTCGCAGGCAGCAAAGAGAGAGGGAAAACCAGGTTCTCCGCCGCGCTTGGGCGCGCTTGGGCGGCGGCGCTCGCGCGAGCCCGAGCGCGCAGCATGCTCGGGCGCGGCGAGGTCGGCGAGGAGGCGCTGCGGGCCGCGGCGGACCGCCTCGAAGAGCGCGCCGACGATGAGCGTGAGGCGCTGCTGGAGAACGACGTGCGCGAGGCCGCCGCGCGCAAGGCGTCGCGCACGGGGCGCAGCCTCGGCAAGGAGTGGAGCCAGCTGGCAGCGGTGGATCGCGGGAGGCTGGAGGTCTCGGCGCACAAGGCAGTCCTGCAGACGCTGCGCCCGGAGAAGCTCGCGGATATTGAAGGCTACTTGGAGTCGCGCCTGTGGGCGGTCAGGAAAGAAGGCGGCGCCAAGGAGGCCCTGGACCGCGTCGAGGTCGCCAGCAATGCGTGGCTGGCGCTCATGGAGAGCCTCCCCGCCGTGGCGCAGCTCATGGGCTCCGTCAAGGCTGCCTTCGACCGCCGCGTGCTGCAGCGGGTCGCCGAGCTTGAGCGCGAGGCGCTCGACCAGGCGCGCGCCCTCATTGCGGATGATGCGTGGATGACCGATACGGAAGCAGGCGACGAACTTGAGTCGCCTCCCGGACCTGGACTCGGCGGTAGCGCGCAAAGCAATCAGGCAGCGGAGAGGCGCGAGGCGGTACCAATCCCGGAGAACGTGTTGCCCCGCAGACCACCGGCGCACCAACTCGTACCCAGTGCGCCACGCGTGCCCAGTCCGCGCGTGCAAAAGCATAGCGTGCAGCACCGCCGCGTACCCGGAATTGACATGGAGCGGGACGGCGTGCCGCCGGCACTGCGCGCGTGGCTGGAGGCGAGCATGCAGGGCGTGCGAGCGGAGACTCCCAACATTCAGTTCGGGGAGGTGCTCACCGTGCTGACGCTATGCATGGAGGACCTCGTGCGCAAAGCGCGCGCCTCAGACCGGCACGGTGGCGAGACCCTGGGCAACCTGTGGGCGCTGCTGCTGCAGCTCTTGCGAGACCTGGGCGCGCGGCGACGCGCGCACCTGCTCAAGTGCCGCGCCCGCCGCGAGGCGCTGCAGGAGACACGCACAGGGCTCAACGAGCGTCTGCGCGAAATGCTTGTGCGGCACGACGCGCTGGTGTCGCAACAGACCAAAGAAGCGCGCGCGGAGATCGCGCGGCTCGAGGGCGAGCTGCGCACGACGGACTCGCGGCTCAACTACCAGAAGATGAAGATCAAGGTGCGAGAGGCCGACATCAAGACGCTGGAGCAGACGGACGCCAAGGTCAAGCGCAAGACAATCGCGCTCGTGAACCGGCGCATGGTGCGTAACATCCTCAATCTCGCGCACCAGGTGGAGGAGACGCACTCGCACGAGGGCGCGTCGGCGGCCGCCGACCGCGAGCGCCTGCAAAAGGACCTCGACGAGGCGCTCGAGCGGCACCGCGAGCTGCAGCAGGAGCTGGTCCGCGTCTTCGCGCCGGCCAGGCAAGTCGGGCTGGGCGGCGGCGTGGGCGGCGCAGGCGGCGTGGGCGGCGTGGGCGGCGGGGGTACCAAGCGTGTTCGGTCGCCCTCCGTCAAGCTAGCGCGGGACACCACCAAGGCGCTCATGAGTGCAAGCGCTGGTGCGCTGACCCGCACGTTAAGCACCGGGTCACCCACGTCGCCGCAGCAGCGCGGCCGACGCAAGGATGCCCTTGTGCGCCAGCGACAGGAGGAGGAGCGCAAGGAGAATGAGCGGCGCAGGAGCGTCTTGAACGAGGCGCACGGCATCCTGGACCGCCTCGTGGACGACATGCGCTCGCTGGAGTTGCGCTCCAAACAGGCTGGCACGAGCAAGCACTTCCACGTGCGCACGCGCGACGCCCGCGTGCAGGTGGACGCCGCCGACCTGGCCCTGCAGGCGGACCCCACGGGCGACTCGCGACGGCGCTGGGTCTTCGCCAAGGGGGGCTGGACCACAAAGCGCAAGCCGGCGCAAGACAAGACGAACCCGCACGTGCCGCGCGAGTTCGTCCCACTACTTTCCACGCTGCCCAACGGGTACCAGCCCAGGCGCATCGCGCTCAAGGCGGCGCGGCGGCTCATGATGGCCATCTTGGCGGAGCCCGGCAAGGCGCTCGATGGCGGCCCTGCCGCGTACCGCGAGTGCGTCTACGAGTACTTTTCGCACAAGTACGGCCTCCCCAAGATGGCGGAGACCAAGCTTGTGGACTTTCTGGACACGGTCTCCGCCTGCACGCATGAGGAATGCGTGTTGGGCGTCGTCTTCGGCAGGCTGCTCGGGCTGGGCGCGCACGTGGAGGGCGCGCCGAACCCGCTGGATGAGACAGACGCCAGGTTCTTGGAGCATTTCGTGGAGGTGGTCTTGGCGCCAGGCCCCGAGGACACCCCGCAAGGGGCCTTCGAGGAGAAGGAGAGCGGCCGCCTGTACGTCGACCTGGTCAACGCTGAGGAGTGCTTTCCACGCGCGCTTCAGGCGCTGGCTTCCACGGAGCGCACTGCGCTTTGGACACAGGTGTGCGGGACCCTGGCCTTTGAGCTGCATGTAAACCCGAAGGCGCTGGTGCTGCCCAAGGGCGCCCCGCGCGGCGGCAGCGTCGTCGAAGTCCTACCCGTCGAAGACATGCTGGAGCCCGTGCTAGAGCAATGGGCGGCCGCCAAGGCGCGCGCGCGAGCGCGCCTCGACGCGCTCTTCAAAGCGGCGGACGTGGGCTTGGAGGGCATTCTGACCACGGCGCAGTTTGTGACGGCGCTGCGTGCCCTGAACCCGGGCCTGAGCAAGCTGGGCGTCGAGGAAGTCCATCAAGATGCGCTGCGTCGTGGCACCAACGCGGAGACCGTGCAGCGCGAGGACTTCGTGGACGCTTGCTTCGCGCACGGCGCCTTCTCCGCGGCGCTCTGGGAGCGCGGCGAGGCGGGCCTGGCGGCCGTGGCGCGCAAGTCGGGCGTCTTGAAGGACGCCGACCTTTCGCTGGCGCGCCTGCGCAACCTGTGGGTGGCCGAGGAGCCGCATGCCCAAGAGGCCATTCGCGACCTGGATGGCAAGGCCACCACGCCGGCCCTCGTGGCCCAGATCGCCACTCATCGCGAGAGGCTTGCGCACGTGGCACACCTGCTCAAGAGGGCGCAGGCTGCTCCAGAGTCCACGCCTGCCGTGGAGGCCGCCTGGTTCGCACTCTGGCTATTGCGCTATGAGCTGGACAAGGTGCACCGCGACAAGGAGGTCTCCGCCGCGCTGGGCTCTGTACACTATCTCATGCGCTGGAAGCTTCGAATGCGAAAGATTCTCGGGCTCGACGACGACGACGACCCGGACGCCAGCCTCTTCCGGGCGAAGCTGCGGCGCCGCAAAGACCGGCCACTCGTGCACCCGGTATTCTCACGCTGCCGGTGGCATCGCACCGACGACTTTCTCGCGTTCATCAATGGTATCAAGGTCTTCGAGGCGCCCACGGGCGCCCAGGGGGAGGACCCCAACGGCGCAACCATACTCGTGGACGGCGACCCCAGCCCGCTGTCCCTCGATCTGGTCGACGACTGCGAGAACACCTTGCTGCACGTCGCCGTACAGAACGGGCACGACGACTACGTGCAGCTTTTGCTTGACCGAGGCGTAAACTTGGATGCGCAGAACATGACGGGCCAGACGGCAATGCACTTTGCCAAGGCATACGACCACAAGCGCATCTTCTTTATGCTGCGGCGCGCGGGTGCGAACGACAAGATCACTAATAAGGACGGGCGCACGTGCTATGAGATGGAGGAGGAAAGCGGCTGAAGTAGTCCATCAAAAACAGAGTGTCTTCACTAAACGTTACGTTTGACTACGACGGCAGGAAGTGTAGTCCAGTTCGTCCATCGCTCGAGGTCGCGCTTTGCAAGCCAGCACCGTCAGGAGGGGCCAGACGTGGCTCGCAAGGCTGTCCGAGGATGAGATCCAGCTCGCCGGGTTCGGTCGGATGCCACTGTCTGTCTGTCAACGCTGGGCAGTCTGCCAGTCCGGGTGGACCCAAAAGTCCTGCGCGTCCGGCGGCAGCTCGTCGCCCAAGATATGCGCGGACATCTTCTCGGCGAGCATGATGGTGGGGCTGTTGAGATTGCCACTGGTGATGGAAGGGAAGACGGAGGCGTCGACGACGCGCAGCGCGTCGACGCCGAGCACGGATCCGTGCGAGTCGACGACGCGGCCCATGGCACAGGTACAGGAGAGGTGGTAGGCGCTGTGCGAGGACTCGCGCACCCATGTGTCGATGAGGTCGTCGGTCTCCTTGGACACGTTGACGGTGTCGAGGGCGGCGTCCGGCGCGAGGCGCTTGCCCTTGTAGGCGCGAAAGGCAGGCTGCTGCACGACCTCGTCGGCGAGGCGCACCGCCTTGCGCATGTCGCTAAGGTCGCGGTCGGTGCCAAGGAAGTTGGGGTCGATGAGCGGCTTGGCCTTGGGGTCGGCGCTGGCGAGGCGGATCGACCCCCGCGCCTCGGGCCGCAGCGTGCCGACGTGGATCTGGAAGCCGTGGTGCGGCAGAAAGTCGAGCTGGCCCACGACGCAACCCGGGATAAAGTGGTACTGAATGTCCGGGTGCTCGACGCCCTTGTCGCTGCGGATGAAGGCGCCGGTTTCGAACTGGTTCGAAGCGCAGATGCCGGTCCCACGCAAAAACCATTCCAGGCCCACGGCGATGCGCTTGTGCGCATAGCGCCAGGTCCAAGCCGCCACGGGGTACAGGCCGACGGGCTGCTCGCAGAGGTACTGCAGGTAGACCTCGAGGTGGTCCTGGAGGTTGGCGCCCACCTCCGGATTGTGGTGGATGAGGTCCTTGACGCCGACTTGGGCGAGGTGCTCGTGGTCGCCCACGCCGGACAGCATGAGCGTCTGGGCGGAGCCCACGGCGCCCATGCTGAGGATGACCTCCTTGTTGGCGCGCACTTCAAAGGTCTCGCCGGTGCGCAGGTCCTCGCACTCGACGCCGACCGCGCGCGGAGCCGCACCCTCGGGCCGCTCGAAAATGACGCGGCGTACCTGGGACTCGGTGTGCACCGTGAGGCTGCCCTTGCGCGCCGGGTCGGCAAGCGCCGGGTGCAGGTAGGCGGCGGCCGCGGAGCAGCGCTTGCCGGTGCTCGGGTCGATGGTCATGTCAAAGGGCCCGAAGCCTTCCTGCAGGTAGCCGTTGCCGTCCTTGGTGAGGCGGTAACCCGCCTCGGCGCCGGCCTCCTCGAGCACGTTGAAGAGCACGTTGGTGCGGCTCGGCGCGGTCTCGTAGTTGGTCACCTTGAGCGGGCCTTCGTAGCCGCGATACGGGCTCGGGTCCGACGCGCTGGCCGGGTCCAGGCTCCGGAACGCCTGCGCGCGCTTGAAGTACGGCAGCACATCCGCGTAGCCCCAGCCCTCGACGCCCTCGTCCTTGTTCCAGCGCTCAAAGTCGAGCGGGTGGCCGCGCGCGTACACCATGGCATTGATGCTCGATGAGCCGCCCAGCACGCGGCCTCGCGGCTGGTGCACGCTTCGGCCGCCCAGGCCTGGCTGCGGCGTCGTCCAGTAGTCCCAGTTGTACCTCTCGTCCGCGATGCTGTACGTGAGCGCTGCCGGCATCTGGATGGTCCACGAGTCCAGCCGCCCCACATCGGACCTGCCGGCCTCCACGAGCGCCACGCTGTTGCGCCCGCCCGCCGACAGCCTGTTCGCCACCACGCAGCCTGCCGACCCGGCGCCCAGCACGACGTAGTCCGCGACCTTGCGCACGCGGCCTGCCATCTCGCCAAGCCTCTGGCCGCGAGCGGGCCACGACACGACACGTCACGCCACGTCACGTCGCGACGAGCGAGCCGCGCCCGCACAGGCCGCCGCGAGCTCCGCCGCGCGAGCGAGACCGGCCGCGCGTCGCGCGCGTCCTCGTCGAGACGAGACGAGACGAGACGAGACGAGACGAGACGGACTTCGGGTTCTGCCCCCCGCGCCGCGCGTCCCGCCCCGACAACCTCGCGGGCCGGCTCCGGCGCGCGGGCGGCGGCAGGCGCGGCGCCGGCCTCCCCGCCTCCCTCGCGCCGCGCGGCTCAGCGCGACGGCGCCAGGGTTGCGGCGACGTTGGAGGTCTGCGACGGAGCGCCTGCTCGCAAACCTTGACCCAAGGTCATGTAATGGAGAGTCAAGTCAACGGCGGTCAAGAGCGCCGAGGAGGGCAAGAGCGAGGAGGAGGAGGAGGAGGAGGGCTTGGAGCGCGACTCGGCCGGCACGCAGGCCGCGGACTCGCCAGACTCCGAGGCCCCGTCGTCCTGGACGGCCTGCAGGAGCTTGCGAAGATCTTGCGTGCGCCAAGCAGAGCAGGCTAGCTAGCAGGAGGACAAGATGCGATCGATGGCGTCATGCCTGCCTGATCTCACTCCTGACAGGGATTGACGCCTTCTTGATGTGAAGTTGCCAACTTGCCGCCGGGCAGAGGCAGGGGTGGCGACGAGGTCCTGGAAGACATGAGAGAGGCTGGCGAAGGCTGACACGAGCGCAGGCTGGCGAACGTCGCGGGCGGAGAGGATGGCGGAGAAGTGATGTGGTGGTACTGGTGGTACCCGCAACGAGCAAGAGAATTTTTAATCAACGCCTCAGATGTGACAGAGGTTTCGGTCTCGGCAACGCCGGCCATCCGAGTCGAGCTCACAGTCAAGCAGGCCACGGCCGAATCGTGGGTCCTTCGATCCGCGCTCGTTCCTTTGACTTTCAGCGACGGAGAAGGTTGCTCGAGCGCGCAGCGGGGACAAGACCGTCCAGTCGCGCTGGCGTGGCGTCGCGTCCTGGTACCACCCGTACACCAGCAGCAGCAGGGAGCAGCAGACCGGCAAGAGGTGGCCGCAGCGCAGCGGGAGCGCAGCGAGAGCGCAAGATGACGAAGAGGAGAATTAGCCTCGTGCGCTTCCGGCTCGGAGAGCGCGAGCTGAGGCTGGTCCCGGCGGGGCCGCAGCACGCCGTCGCGGCGGTGGAGGTGATGCACGAGAGCCTGGAGGAGTTCCGCAAGACGATGGAGTGGGCTTCGAGTCCAGACGCCATGAGCGTGGAGAAGCAGCAGCAGCGGCTGGCGTCGGCGCAGCAAGCGTACTTTGCGGACGCGGGGGACATGATCTACTCAGTTTTCGCGGGGGATCGACTGGTGGCGAGCTGCGCTCTGCTGCGCCGCGTACCGTCGCCGCGCGCTGTGGAGGTGGGGTACTGGGTGCGGACGAGCGAAACGGGCAAGGGCCTCGCCACGGCGATGACGCGCGTGCTGCTGCATCTGTGCTGGGAGGAGTTTGGCTGCACGCGTGTGCAGCTCTTACACGACAAGGCGAACGAGGCGAGCGGGCGCGTGGCCGCCAAGGCGGGCTTTGTCAAGGAGGGCGAGCTACGCGACTTTGTTGGGCGGTCGGCCGACATGATTGAAAGCGGGAGCAGCGAGTTCATTGTCATGAACGCGATCTTCCCGGAGATGGCCACCTCGGTCGAGGATCTCGACGTGCGCGTGGAGCACTACCCGCTCAGCGTCTGAGTGAAGGGCGAGGTGTGCGGGGCGCAATAGGTTCGCTCACGCTCCGTGACCCAGTTCGATAAGATACATGTTACATGGCTCTCTCGTTGCGTGCATGTGTGCATGCTCTTTTGTCCCGGCGCAACTTTACGGGCAATGCAGACTCGCTGCGGAAAAAAACTCGACACAGCCTGGGCCTTGGCCTTAGCCTGAGCCTGAGCTGAGCGCGGCTCGATCAAATCTCGGCGAGCGAAATCTCGGTCTGGCCGTCCGGCCGGGTCTGCGCCCGCTCGCGGTCGCTCGGGAGGACAGCCTGGCGCTTGAGCTCAAGGCCAGACTCCGGCAGGCCCTTGTGCGAGGAGCCCGGGTTCATGGCCGTGTAGGCGACGGGCTGGTAGAGATAGATGACCTCGAGCACGTAGATGGTGAAGAGGAGCTGGAAGAAGTAGTAATAGTGCGTGAAGCGAACGTCCTGGAAGGCAATGAAGCCGGCGAAGAGCCCGATGACGACGGCCACGATGCGCCAGAGGTGGCCCACGAAGATGAGCTTCATGGTGATGCCCTTGAGACGCATGAGGTGGCCGAGAGCGCAAAAGATCTCGAAGGAGATCCAGAGTGCGTAGACGGCGCCGAGCGCGTAGCCGATGGCAGCCACAGCCACCAAGAGGTCGTCGTCCTCACTCCAGTCGCGAAGGTAGGAGAAGTTGCGCGTGTAGGAAGTGATGCAATAGACGACGCTGGTGGAGACCCAAAAGACGACGCCAAAGGCGATCTTGGGCGCGTGGAAGAGGTACGAGTAGGGCGGCGAGGTGTACATGGAGGCGAAGACCTCGAGCCAAAAGACCATGAGGATGGCGAAGAAAGCCAGCTGCATGACGACCGAAAGCAGGATGAAGAAAGCGCGGAGGGTGTCGTTGTCCATGTACTGGCAGGCGAGGAACGGCTGGTTGTACATGCAGACGCCGATGATGAGCGCGCAGATCCACCTTTGCGTCGGCGTGCGGAAGGGGCCGCAGCAGCACCTGCAGCATCCGCCGCAGCATCCGCCGCAGCGGCGGTCGCTGAGGGCCATGCTTGGGACCTCCAGGTCCTGGCCTGGCTCGGTGCGCGACGCGGCACGGCGCGAGTCGTGCTTGCACACCAGGTACCAGAGCGCGAGCGCCGCGATCGAGACGCCGAAGCAGATATAGTTGACGCGCAGCTGGAAGACGGCAAAGTCCAAATTTTCGTAGCGGAAGAAGAAGTCCACGGACTCCAGCCACTCCGCCTCGCTGGAGGAGACCTTGGCGATGCTCACGTTCCACGTGTACAGGCGGAACTGCAGAAAGGAGTCCCAGAAGACGAGCACCTCGTCGCACTCCGCCTTGCCGCCACGGTTGGCACAGTGCACCCGACGCACGACCGTCTCGTTGACCAGGCGCTCCGACTCGCCGGCCTCCGAGGTGCCAACCAGCTCTACATTCAGGTGCAGGTCCCGCACAAAGGTGCGGTCCGTGAGGTCGTCCGATTTCGGCTTGGGCACGAAGAGCAGGCCGAACTCGTTCGAGAACTCGTTCACCACGAACTCCCACCCGTGCGAGAAGGTCTGCTCCGCCAGGTTGAAGTTCGTGCCGTACTCGCCGGTCGGGGTCTTCTCCTGGTACGCCTGCGGGCCGGTAAGCCCGGCTACCAGCGCCAGCGCCAGCCCAACCGCAGACAGCATCATGTACCGGATGCGTCCGGTCTTGGACAGCGTGTCCAGCCGCAGCGTCTCGTGCAGGTGCTGCCCGCGGTCCATGGTGTCCTTCAAGGCGCTGCCAGCGAGCCCGCGAGACGGCGAGGGAGGATCCTTTCGTTTCGGGTCTACCGGTGCACGGCTGCGAGCCGTCACTTGGGCCTTGGGCCTCGAAGGCGAGTGCGAGTTCCCCTTCAAGTTGTGCCTGACGCACTGCGCGCGGTGGCTCTGCGCAATCGATCTCCTCACTCGCTGCCGCTAGCCAGCCTTCGCCAGCCGGGCGGAAACAGAGAGGCGCCGTCACGGTGCCACGAAGCTGCGCCGCGCCGCGCTGTGCTGCGTATGCTGTGTCCTGCTGCGGTGCTGCGAGATGCGTCAACGCAGGTCGAGCGAAGCTGCGAGCGAGGCCATGAGCACGCCGCCCACGACACAGCAGACAACGTGCCGAGACGCGAGGACGCGACACAGGCCGGCCGGCGACCGGCCGGCGCGCCGCCACGCGCTCCGCCGCGGGCTGCGGCCGGCACCTGACTATCTTAACCGACGCAACAGACGCAACAGCCGAGGAGGGCTAGTTCTGGCGCAGCGAGGACGAGGACCAGGACAGGACGAGGACGAGGACGAGCACAAGGACGACCGGCCGGACGCCGCGACGCCAACCGTGGCAAGCCCGGCGAGGCGAGGCGAGGCGAGGCGAGGAGTTGTCGAAGCGCCGCGCCGTGCAAGGCGTAACGCGTGACGAGGCGCAGCCCGTGATGATATCTCAGCCGCTCAGCGTCGAGGATGGACGCGAGCGTCGACCTGACCGGCAGACTGGCTGGCTGGCTGGCTGGAAGGCCGGCTGGCGGCCACGGACGAAGCGCTGCGAGCCTCGCTGCCAGCGCTCGAGGAGACGCGGCCTTGGGGCAGAAGATGCCATGCACGAAGCGTTCGCAACCGACGCTGATGACTTCCAGGCCGGTCTGGGGCTGCTAGGCCTAGTAGTACTAGTTGAACCCAACTTGGCCACTGCCTCTGCCGGGGTGAGTGTCATGAAGTAGCGACCACGACGGCCACACTGGCATCGCGCCTCGGAGGCGAGTGCAGCACGTCATGAGCATGACGAAGCCGACCGCAGACGGTGACGACATTGCACTTGCATTTCTTCCATTGCGGCCCATCCCCGTCTTCGTCCCACTGTCGCGGCGCTCTGTCAGCCGCTGGCCTCCTCGCCTCGCGCGTCTCCGCGCTCTTTACTCGGGCGCCGTCCTCGGACAGCAGCCTGCGTCTCCGCGCTCGCCCAGCCCTCCCCTCGCTCGCGCCGCGGCGCCGCCGCGCAGCGCAGCGCCGTCCGGCCGCCGGGAGGTGCCTTGTTGTTGGTCGCGCGCTACTCTTCATGCTGTGCACCGTGCTGACCGTCGGCTGCGTTGACGCCGTCACGGCCGTGCATCATCTCAAGGACTATTCGCGCAGGACAGTCGCCACCAAGACAGCACTCAGCGCCGCATCCTCGCTTTTCCTCGCCTACGAGATCGTTGCCATACCAAACACCACAGACAGGTTAGCTTTCGCCGCCGTGCGTCTTCTTCTGCTTCTTCCGTTTGTTCTTCGTTTGCGTCTTCTTCCGCCTGCCGTCGCTGTCGCTGCCGCTGCCGCTCTCGCCATCGCTGTCGTCGCCACTGTCGTCACGCTCATGCCGCTTCGACTTGGCGCTTGGTGATCGCTTGTCCTTGGCATCCTCCTCCTTCTTCTTCTTGTCGTCGATCTCCTTCGTCTTCGTCTTAGCCTTTGTCTTGGCGTCGTCGTCGTCGTCGTCGTCGTCGTCATCCTTCTTGGTGCCGCTCTCCTTGGTGTCGTTGTCCTTCTTTGCCTTGGCGTCCATGGCGTCCTTGGCGTCCTTGGCGTCCTTCTTAGGCTTGGCGTCCTCGGCCGGCAGGATGGTGTCATTGTGGTGTCTCTCAGCACCAGTGCAGGCGGCCTCAACCTCTGTGCCAATGGCGCATCGCACGAGCTCATGTCATGGATCAACGACAGCGGCGCTGCCCTTCCACGCGAGCCTGAGACGCACGGCACCGGCACTTTCAACGCTCCGATCCTCTTCGAGGACCTCATGGCCATTACGCCGGTTCCGTCGGCGAGAAGAGCGCACGCAGCTGAGTCGACGAGCTCCACGGAGACGACGGCGACCCCGCCGGGGGGGGCCTTCACCATCGTCGCCCTCGCGCATGTCGTCCCACCGCACGGCGTCCCATCTCGACGCCCTCCCGCGCAAGCCATGCTGCGCGAGGCCATGCTGCGCGGCGGCGGCGCCGGAGCGAGCCCGGCGGCTGGGCGAGCGCGCGGGCCGAGCCGACGGGCCGGGCCGGCTGCGAGACGCGCGAGCGGAGACGGGAGGAGATGAGATGGGATGGGGAGATGAGGAGAGGAGAGGAGATGCAATGCAGGAAAGCACGCAGCAACGGCGGCCTCGCGCACGCGCCGGCAGCCGCGCGGGAGGCAGAACCGGAGCGCGCGGCGGCGGCGCGAAGGCGCGGCGAGGCGCGAGGCCAGGCGAGGCGCGGCGAGGCGCGGCGCGGCGAGGCGCGGCGAGGAGCGCGGCGCGGCGCGAAGGCGGCCGACAGCCACGCGGAAAAGTCTGCGGAGACGTTGAGGCGCAAGGCGCAAGGCGGCAAGAAGGCATGGCGGCGCTGGCGGCGCTCGCGCGCGGCGAGGCGGCGCCGCTGGCGGAGAGGGCGAGGCGCGCAAGGCGCAGGTCGTCGCTGGACCACGGCGTGACGGCGCTCATGATGGCGGCGCAGAGGGGCGACGCGGAGGCCGTGCAGGCGCTGTGCGCGCAGAGCCCCGAGCTGCTCAACAGGAGGGATAACCTGGGGTGGACGGCGCTCATGCGCGCGGCGGACCGCGGGCAGCTGGGCGCCGTGGCGGCGCTGCTGCGCGCGCCAGGGCTAGAGCTGAACGCGGTCAGCATCGTGGACGGCGCCACGGCGCTGCTCGTGGCCTGCTCGCGCGGCCACGCCGCCATCGTGCACTTGCTCGTGCTGCAGCCGGGGCTCGACGTGAACAAGGCGAACGCCATCGGCTGGACGCCGCTCATGTTCGCCTCCTTCGAGAACCGCGCGGCCTGCGTGCGCGCGCTGCTCTCGCGCAGCGACCTGGACCTCGCGGCCAGGAACCGCATGCGCGTGTCGGCGCTCGCCATGGCCGCCATGCGCGAGCATCAAGACGTGCTGCGCCTGCTGCTGCAGCGCAGCACCACGCAGCGCCTGCGTCTGAGCTACTTCTCGGCGCCGCTCCATGCCCGCAAGCAGGCCTCGCTGCTGCGCGACTGGGCGCGGGCCCGCGCCGCCGCGGCCTTGCCCTCGCTCTGTCACCTCGCGGACCACCGCCGCCTACCGCTCGGCCTGGCCGCCTACGTCACCACGCTGGCCTTCGGCAACGAGGTCGTTCCGGTCGGCCGCGGCCGCGGCAACCTTGTGCACTGCCTTCGCCTGCTCACCGAGCTGGGCTGGCTCACGCTGACGGCGGCGATGCCAGATGGCTCCCAGGACAACGCATGCATGCTTGCGCTCACGGCAAGTCAGACCTTGCTCCAGGACGGGACAGAGCCGGAGGAGTGTCGCGAGTAACTTATGGAAACACAAACAACAAGTAGAGAGGCACCCGCGGCAACACAAGCACACTATGATGACAAGCCCGCGTGAGCCAACAGAGAGCTACCCTACCTTCGTTAGATTATACCACCACTTTTCCCTTCCCTGCACCCTCCTTTTGGTTTGTTCCTTGGCTCTCGCTCTCGCTCTCGCTCTCGCTCTCGCTAGGCCCACACATGGAAGATTTCAATCCGAGTAGAAACCATTAAAGTCGAGGCGGAAACGCAGGTAGCGCAGGTCCTCGGAGGAGGCGCTTTCGAGGCCGGCGAGCAGCGCCCGGTAGTTCGCCTTAAAGTCCCTGGCCAGCACGATGATCTGGCGGTTGTATTCCTCAGAGAGCTTGTGGTGCTCCTTCATCACCTCGGCCGGGTCCACGAGCGCGCCCTGCGCCGCGGCCGCGCTGGCCGCCTCCGCCGAGTCGCGGTCAATCGCCCACTTGCCCTGGCGCGTGCGCTCCACCATGTGCAGGCGCGTGACCTGGAGCTTGTGCGCAAGCTCCATGACGGAGGCGTACAGCCTGCGGTGCACGTTGCTGAAGCGCAAAATGAGGTCCAGCACGCACTGCAGCCCGTGGCGCAGCGCTTGTGCGTCGGACGACGCCGGCTCCGGCGTGGTCGGCGACAGGTCGGCGGCGCCCAGGCCGGACTCGGCGGTGGGCGGCGCGTCCTCGGCGCCCGAGGGCGCAATGAGCGCGAGCTTAAGGACGCTGTGCAGGTACACCTCGTGCGCCGCGATGACCTCGTCCAGGTCGGCGGCCGTGGCCAGGTCCGCCTCGAGGCGCCGCCAGCACTTCTCCAGCACCTCGCTCATGATGTAGCTCATGAGATTCGCCACGAGGTGACCCAACTCATGGCGCAGCAGCTGGAAGCGGTGCAGCACGCCGCTCAGCTCGCCCGGAAGCTCGCGTGCCACGCCCTTGGCGTTCATCTCGCGCTTCCATGCATCCGAGAGCGCGAACTCGACGCGCTTGAGGCGCCACAGAAAGGTGAACACCTCGCGGTACCGGCTCATGGCCGACTCCGACAGCACCGTGTTGACCGGCGGGTCCGCGTGGTAGTCCAGCACGAAGATGTCCCAGCCGCTGTCGCCCGGCGAAGGCTCCAGCAGCAGGACGTCCAGGCGCTCCAGCACCTCGTCCGAGTCCTGACTCGCGTTCGTGGCGCGCACCGCCGACGACAGCTGCGCCAGAAGCTGGTGCCTAAAGACCTGCGAGGCCGGCAGGTTCAGCTGCGAGCTCAGGTGCTCCATGAGCGACTGAATCGTGTCGCCCTGGCCCAGCAAGAGGTACGCCTTGATGGCGCGCAGGTGCATGAGCAGGTTGTAGTCCTCAAAGAGGATGGTGCGCAGCCGCCGGTTTGTGTCGTCCGCGGCGCGGTCCACCGCGCGGATCAGCTCCACCGTGCGCTGGTCCGCCACGCTCTCGGCCGCCGCCGTGGAGGCCGCCGCGCCACGCCGCTGCTTCTGCTGCTCGCGCGCCGAGGCAGCAGCCGCCGAGGTGGCCATCTCGGCCGCCTCGCCCGTGCCCGCCGCAGCCGCCGCCTCGGCTACGCGCGCGCCGCTGACCTCGGCGTCGTCGCTGCGCGCCCCGCGGCAGCACACGCGCATGAAGTTGATGGACTTGCCTACGAGCAGGATCTTGCGCGCCAGCGAGCGCCCGATGAAGGCCGGGATCATCGTCGAGTTCATCCTGTACTTGTCGAACCACAGCCGGTCCTCCGATACGCTCGAGTCCGCCGACACGAAGAACTCGTCGCACACGTCGGCCAGCTCGCCGTGCGTGACCCAGAGCCGGATGCTCTCGAAGATGGGCGCCGACACCTGCTGCATGAAGGAGTCCACCAGCGTCGACACAAATGGGTCGCCGTGCATCGAGTGCATGTAGACTGCGGACGCCAGCGCGCCGCCGTGCAGGCCGCGCGCCCCGTCCGCCATCTCTGCCATGAGCCGCAACCTCCGCAGCGGCTCCTGGGACCACACCAGCAGCTGCCGCAGCGTGAGGCCGCGCGCGGCGGCGCCCGGCCCGCCGTCCTCGCCCGCGTCGGCCTGGTCGTCCAGCTGCGCCTCCAAAATGGCAATCAGTCGGAAGTACTCGGTCAGCTCGTTCTGCAGCGCGCTCGCGAAGCTCTGGGCCACAAGGCCCAGCGCCTCCTCGCGCACCGTCTGCTCCACAAAGAGCGCCAGCCGCTTGTACAGCCAGCCCAGCTCGCACAGCTGCAGCGCCAGATTGCGCTGCGCGCGCGGCAGCGTCACGAGCGGCGACAGCGAGTAGGCGTCGCACTCCGGGCTGAACTTGATCAGGTGGCCGTCGATGCCCTGCAGCGCGAAGAGCACGTCGCGGACCAGGAGCGCCTCGGTCTCCCAGGCTCGGGCCTCCTCGCGCCGCCGCTCGGCCTCGGCGGCGCGCGTCGCCTCGCTCGCGCCGCCATCTGGTCGCCGCGCGGGCTCCAGCCACCGCCCCGACGGCTGCACCAGGGACTCCAGCATCGCCTGGTCGTAGCCGGCGTCCTCCTCCACAGGGCCCGCATCCCCGGCCTTGCCGCGGCCGCGCCCCGTCATGAGCGGCGCCAGCGAGGTCACCAGCCCGCCGCGCTCGCGGCCGCCCGTCCCGCTCAGGTCGCACAGCAGCTTGACGACGCGGTCCGGCCGGCGCAGGGCCGGCGCGGCCCCGCGCCGCTGGCCCTGCTGGTGTTTCCCGCCGCCGCCGCCGCCGCCGCCCAGCAGCAGCAGCACAAGCTCATCGCACTGCTCCGCGACGGTCGGGTCCCTGCGCGCCACCTCGAGGCGGCGCACCACGCGCAGCGCCTCGTCCTGCAGGCGCCCAGCCGCCGCGAGGTCCTCGTTCGGCTCCTGCTGCTCCTTGTCGGAGCCCAGCCTGCTCCCCGCCAGGCGCGCGCAGTACCTGAGCAGGTCCTCGCGGCGGCCCTCGACCGCGGCCGCCGCAGGCGCCACGCGGTCCACGAGCTCGCCCAGCAGCCTCGCCACGCGCACGCCCTCGCCGCCGGCCTCTCCGCGCGGCTGCGCCTGCTGCATCGCGCCCGCGCGCTCGTACGCGCCGCTAACCGCCGCCACGCCCACGCCGCCGCCGCCAACGCCGCCGCAAACGCCGCCGCGCGCTGCGCGGGCGCGGGCCGCGGAGCGAGGAGCGCGCAGGGACCGCGCAGGGACCGCGCGCGCGCCGCCGCCGCCGCAAGCGCCGCGCGGGGTTCGAGGTCTGGCCGCGCGCGGCCGTCGATGGTTGGGCTCTCCTCCTTCTCCTTCGCGCATCAGGATGGCGAGCTCGAACCCGCGTTCAAAATTCGAAAAACAGGCGCGGCAGAAGCCCAACCGGCGGCGGCGCGCCGCGCGCGGCGCGAGCGGCGGGCGGCGCGCGGACGGCGGCGCGGCGCGGGCGCCAGGGCGCCAGGGCGCCGGCCCGCCGGCGCGGCGCGCACGCGGCGCGAGGCGGCGGCGGCATGGAGTGGGTCGTCGCGGGCCTCGCGGCGCGCGGGCTCGCGGGCGGCGACAAGGTGCCGCGCGCGCGCGTGGCCGTGGCGGCGGGCGGGCGGGGGCCGGGCGAGGAGGGACCGCGCGTGCGCGAGGAGGTGGAGGCCCTCGACCCCGTGCGAGAGCCCGTGGGCGACGTGAGGTGGAGGCTGGAGAGGCCGCTCGGGTGGGACGAAGTGGCGCAGGCAGGCGCGGGACGCGGGGAGCTGCGCGTGCGCGTCGCGGGCTACGGCAGCGTGCTCGTGCCGCTCGTCGAGGGAGAGGAGGAGGCCGCGCAGCAGTGGCGCGATGTGGGAGCCATACAGGTGCGGCTCGTGCTGCGCCAGCAGCCCAGCAAGCAGGCCGAGCGCGAGCGCCTCGCGCGCCACGAGCGCATCCAGCGCCGCCAGCTCGAGCTCGCCATGATGCGCCAGCTGAGCCCGGCCAAGCTGCTCGCCTGGGAGGAAAAGGTCCAAAACAGGTCGGCGCGCGCCATCCAGCGCGCCTGGCGCGCGAACGCAACGACCGCAACGGCCGCGGCGGCCGCGGCAGGCGCTGCGCACGGCCGCCGCGTGCGGAGCATGGCGCGCCGCCGCTCCGAGGCCCACGCGGTCGATAGCGCGAGCATCGACGACGCGGACTTCGAGCCGGTCGAAGACGACGAAGAGGGCTCCGGCGTGAATCACGAGGTGCGCGACGACCAGCAGGATGCGGCGCACGAGAAGGCCGAAGAGGGCGCCGAGGACCTCCGGGCCCTGCACCGGCTCTACGACGAGCTGTCGCGCGAGGCGCACAACCGCATGGTGGACGCGGGCTTCTCGTCCACGCACGAGCGCTACGAGGCGCTCCTGGAGGCGCAGCGCGGCATCCAGACGAACTGGCTCGCGTTCGCCGCCGAGGACGCGGCCATGCGCGAGCGCGAGCGCGAGCGAGCGCGCCTCCTGACTCGCCGCGATAGGCTCTGTACGCGCCTCGACCGCCTCGACCAGACGTTGGCCTCCTACGATGCGGAGGCGCCGCCAGACCCTGCACGCCGTGGCGACGACGGCGGGGCAGGTGACGAGGAGAACCAAAACGATGCGAACCCACAGCTGGAGGGCCAGCAGGAGCAGGAGAAACGAACGCCCTGGCCCCTGCCGCGCGACCGCGAGGTGCTCGCCGCCGCCGCGAGCGCGCACCGCGCAGCCCTGGACAGCAGCCAGGGCGGCAAGGAGTGGTGGCGCGTTCAGGTGGGCCATCAGGAACGCGACCTGCGCACGCTGCAGGCGTCCACGCCGCCTTGGCAGCCCGTGTCGGCGGATGCCGCGCTCGCCATCCCGCGGCTCTCGCACTACTCGGGCACGGGCGCCCAGGACGCGGAGCTCTCGCGGTGCTGGCTCGCGTATGCGAGCGAGAGCCCGGCGCGCGCGCAGGCGGTCCTGGCCAGCGCTGCGAGCGCCGCGGGGGAGGCGGATGTTTTCGCGGACGCGGTCCAGCGCGAGACCGCCCGCCTTGTGCGCGACGCCGAGGCACGCCTTGCGGCGCAGGAGGACCCCGTACTCAAGGCCGCCCTGACCTGCCCTGTGCACCGCGTACGTCAGCTGCTGCAGCGCGCAGACCTGGGCGGGGCGTCGATGGGCAGCGCTCGCGAGGGCGCCGACGTGCAGGCGGAGCTCGCAAGTGGTCGCACCGGGCCGGCTAGCCCGGGCCGCAGGCACGTGGGCGTGTCGCCGCGGTCGATGCGGTCGCCGCGGTCCTCGCGGTCCCCGCAGACAGCGGTCGCGCTCTCTTCAAGTTCGCCGCTCCACGCACGCCGCGGGAAGCGCACGAAGCGGCGAAACCGGCGCAAGGAGGCCGCCATGCAATCTCATATTGAGGCGCTCGAGGAGCACGTGGCGTTGCTTCGCGCGCAAATGGCGCACTCGCAGCTCGAAAAGCTCCGCGGCGAGGTCGCTGCCGCCCCGGCGATGCCATCGGATGACCTGACGGTGGCGCATACCCCCGAGGGTCATATGTAAAGCATACACATGCACAGACGGAACGGAGAGCAAGGGGTAGCTAGAAGTTCTCTCATGTCAGTTGTTAGCAAGATGAACTTGGAACCACTCCCTCGTGTCAATTGTCAGCAAGAACATCGTTGGCTCGTGCCAGCCCATGCCAGCCCACCTTACTCGAGACAAATAGCGCCCTCGGCATCCTCCACCTTGTCGTCCGGCTTGGAACGCTTGGAGCTCTCGGAGTCGTGGTCCTTCTCCTTCTCGTCGCGTCGCCGCTTCTTGGAGGCGGCCTCGTCGCCGGCGCCCGGCGCGGCGTCGATGATCTCAATCTCGTCGTCGTCGTCGCCGCCGCCGCCGCCGCCGCCGCCGCCGACTTCGTCGCCCTTGTCGCCGTTGCCGTCCACAACCTCGAGCTCGACGTCATCGTCGTCCGCGGCAGCGGCGGCCGGCTGGTCGGTTTCCGTGGGCGCGGGCCCTGCCTCGGCGTCGGCGACGGGCGCTTCGCCACCGATCTCGAAGAGATCCGGGTTCTTCTCCTCGTCATAGGTCTTGTGCTGAACGAGCATCTTGAACTTCATGTTTTGGGAGAAGTCTTCGACGTCGAGGATGGTGCCCTCCTTGACGCCGCCGGCAGGGCAGTCGGCCAGGGCCTTGGGCTTGTTCTTCTCAAAGAACTCGAGCTCGTCGTCCTCGAGACCGTCGCCCTCGGCGTAGAGCTCGGAGGCGTCCAACATGAGGCAGGGCACGTTGACACCAAGGCGGCCCTTGAGCACGCGGTCCACAAGGTCGCCGAGTGTGAAGGTGGCGGTGTCCACGGAGAGCGTGACGAGCGCATTGCCGCAGGAAAAGCACTTGGGGTTGGGCGGCTGCGGCTTGGTGGCCTGCAGCAAGTAAAACTTGGCCGCCGGCTCGCGCGACACCCAGACGGCGGTGCTGTTGGCGGTGACGCGCGGCGCCTCGCTGCCGTCGGCCTTCTTCTCCATGGGAATGGGCTGCCAGCCGGTGTTGGCCACTGCCGCGCGCTTGAGCGCCGCGAGGATCTTAATAGCCTCGAGCGTCTGCAGGCCGGCGACGATGGCGTTGGTGGTGGCGATGGCGTGCACAATGTTGCCAGCGATGCCCTTGGTGTCCCAGAGGCTCTTGCGCTCGATGTTGAAGCACTGCGAGCGCAGGTTGGAGGCCGCCGTGACGAAGCGCAGCGTGAGGGCGTCGTCCTTGTCAAAGACCATGTCGCCGAGCGTGGCGCGGCGCGCAGGGCCCAAGAGCTCCTTGACGCTGTCCACGAACATGTCGGTGCACTCGCGCAGCGTCATGATGCGCTGGTCCTTGAGGCCGGTCGTGGAAGAGGTCCCTGAGGCGTCCGTGTCCTCTGCCATTGCGCCGTCGAACGTGAGCGGGGCGGGCCGCTTGTTGGCGCCCTTGTAGCCGTTACGCAGCTTGAGCTTGAAGCGAATCTCGTGGTCGAAGACGGCGTCGAAGACACGGCGCGCGTAGGCACGCAAGGCCTCCTCGTTGTCAAGGTCGTCGCCGGCGGGCCGCGACGCGACGGCCTCGACGATCTGCGAGCGGATCTCCTCCTCCTTGGCCTTTTCTTCCTGCGCGACAGCAGCATCGGCACCCGCGCCGGCCGCGTCCTTGGCCCCCTCCGCCGCGCCGCCCTCGCCCTCGCCGTCGGCAGCCGCGGCGTCCTCCTCCTCGCTGGCGCTCGGCTCGTCTGGCTCCGTGCCGCTTAGCATGGACTCCTCTGCGTTGCCAAACATGAGCTTGAAGAGCTCCTTGGCCCACACGATGCAGTGCACAGGCTTGTCCGGCGTGCTGCGGATTGTGCAAATAGCAAAGGTCTTGGTGTTCTCCGTCTTGGGTTCGCAGTCGAAGCAGGCCGTCTCACGGCCCACGTGCAGGCTAGTCTGGCCCAGGTAGCCCTGCGTGCCGGCGTCGATGAGCGGCTTGCCGGCGGCCAGGCACAGGCGGTTTACGTGCTGACGCGCGCCGATGTTGTCCAGCGCATTGATGACCAGATCGAAGGTCTTGATGAACTGCACGCCGAAGCGCTCCTCCTTGACGTTTCCGTGGTGCGCGGTCACCTTGCAGTCCGGGTTGAATTGGAGCGCCACCTCACGCGCCACCTCGCTCTTGGACATGCCCACGTGTTTGCTGCGGAAAAGGAACTGCCGGTTCAGGTTCGACACGTCGATGGTGTCCAGATCCACGATCTCGATGTCGCCGAAGCCTGACATGACCAGGTTCTTGAGCACCTCCACGCCGATGCCGCCCGAGCCCACCACCAGCACGCGGCTGGCGCGCACCTGGGCGAAGACCTCCTCGCCCAGGCACCGCTCCAGGTGCGCGTAGCGCCCGGCCACCTGCGCGGCGCTCATGCTGCTGCAGATGGTTAGCAACCCCGATGCCGCCCGCCTCGCCTTGCCTTGCTTTGCCGCGCGCGGAAGGAGCGAAGGAGCAACGGAGGGGGGGGGGAGGGCGCGCCGCGCGTCCGAGGCCCGCCGCCGCCGCCGCCGCCGCCCGCCGCCGCCGCACTGCCGCCGCGCCAAGAAGGAGCTCTAGCTGTTCGTGGTCTGCGGCGACGACCGCGGCGGCGCTGCGGCCACGAGCAGGAGCAAGCTAGCTGAGCAGGCCCAGGGGACGAGTCACGGTGCCGCCGAGTGCCACGGAGTCTCAGATTGGTCACTCGCCCCCTTGCAATCCGGCACGCGAGGGGCCGGCCCTCGGTTTGCAAGGCCTCATCTCTTTTTTGGTTCAATTTTGCAGGCTGCACTGCAGGGGGTCGGTGGACGCGGTCCTGCACAGCATGGAGATGACGATGGGTACCAGGTACACAACGTCAAGTAAGCACCAAAGTAAAAAAGGCATAAAAGATGGAGAATGAAGGAATGAATGCAAATGAAAAGGAATGGAAGGGGGAAGAGGCCGACGCGGCGATGCGGATGTCCCCAATCAGAGCCTCTCGCGGGCGATGAGGGCGCCGTGCGAGATGAGCGCGGCGCCCTGGCCAGAGCCATCGCGGGCGAGCATGACCTTGGCCTCGATGGCGAGCTCACCGAGGCCCTGCATGAGACGCAGGCGGAAGGAGGGGTGGTGCTCGAAGACGGAGCCGTCAATGCCGACGGTGACGACGTTGGAACCCATCTGGCGAGCGACCGCCGCGATGGCGGCGGCGGTGAGGCGGGCGGCGCGCTGGATGACCATGCCGGAGACCTCCTTGAGCTTGATGCGGTCCTCGAGCGAGGAGCCCTTGATACCGTAGGTCTCCTCGACGTGGCGGACGACGGCGAGGTCGTCCGAAAGGTCGTACTCGATGTCGGAGAGGTAGCGCGTAGGGAAGGAGTCGCGCTGGTGGATGAGGCTCGGGACGCTTGCAGAGGCCCAGATCTCGCCGGCGTCGAACATGCGCTTGAGGATGAGGCGAGCGAGCTCTCCCAGGTACATGCCGGAGATCATCTTCTCGAAGGGCTGCTGGCCCTTGTTGCGTGAGTGCTCGTCGATCTCAATGTCCACCTCGGAGAGCGGGAGCATGTTGGAACCGGCGGAGAAGTTGCCCCACTCGATGTTGATGACCATGTCGCCGCCGCGCATGCGGTGATCCTCGTCGAGCTTGGTGATGTTGTCGACACGCTCTACGTAGGCGGCGTTGGTACCGGTGCCGAGGATGACACCGATCTTGGTGGTCGGGTCGACGTAAGCGGCGGAGACGAGGGTGCCGACGGTGTCGTTGACAAGGGCGGTAATCTCGCCGTCAAAGCCGCGGCGCTGGAAGGCGTCGCGCAGGAGCTCGACGACGTCGTGGTCGACGACGCCCTCGGTGGAGAAGCCCTTGGTCCAGCTGATGAGGGTCCCGCGGTCAATGGCGGTCTGGAGCGTGGGAAAGGAGAAGGTGAAGCCGTAGTAGTTGTTGCGGGCGCCGCCGTCGCCGACCTCGGTGTCGAGCGAGGCGACGCACTCGGCAAGGAAGTCGAAGAGGTCCTCGGCGGTGCCGGTCATCTTGGAGTCCGGCACGGTGTACTTGCGCTCGTCGGTGTTGCTGGCGTTGCCGAGGCCATCGAAGCTGAAGCGAGAGACGCGGAAGTTGGTGCCGCCGAGGTCGAGCGCATAGAAGACGCCCTTCTCGCGGCTGGAGGGCATCTCGGTGACGAAGCTGGGGAGCATGCGGCAGGAGGACTCCTCGCCGCGCAGGCCCTTGCGCATCTCGCGGAGAAAGTCGCCGGCGATGGTCTCCATCTGGGAGCCGGTGATGGAGAACTTCTCGGTGAAGTCCTGGAAGACGGTGCGCGGCTTGAAGCCGAGGAGCTCGGACTCGAGCTTGTAGCCCTGGAAGCCGGCGTGCGACATGAGCGCGTAGGCGGCCGAGGGGCCGCGGCTGCCGACCACGTACTGGTGGATGTCGACGCCGTCGAAGGAGTCGCCAGAGTCGATGTCGTGGAGGAGCTGGTCGAAGGCGGCCCAGATGGCCTCGACCTCATCGCCGCGCGTGAAGGAGGACTTGTCGCCCGCGAAGACGTCGTAGATGAGGCGCTCATAGGCGTCGGGCGTGTAGGCGTTGAAGACGGGGAACTCGGTGACCGAGGCGCTGCGCGCGCCGGTGAAGCGGCCGCCGGCGCCGGCGCCGGCGCCAGCGTCGTTGTCGTCGCCGGAGCCGGTGAAACTGCGCAGGCTTTGCTCGATCGGGCGCGAGGCGACGCTGGCGAGGTTGGTCTGCGAGTTGGCGTGGCGCATGCCCGCGGCCGGGCGGTCGACGATGTCGAAATTGCGCGAGGGCTCGCCGCCGATGAGGCTGAGCTTGGTGGCGGCCACACTGAGCTTGAGACCGGGCGCCTTACGCATCATCTTCATGTAAATGTCGGAGTTGGGCTGCACGCGGATGACGAGCTCGTTGAGCGGGCCGCCGCCGCGGCTGGGCGGGAAGAGCTCGTACTCGGGCGCCTTGAACTGGACGCGCACGTCGGTGCGGCGCTCGTACATGCCCTTGCCGGCCTTGAGGATGAAGGGCACGCCGCGCCAGCGGTCGTTGTCAATGTACATGACGCAGAGCGCAAAGGTCGGCGTCTTGGAGTCCGGGTCGGCGCCCTCCTGGTCCATGTAGCCCTTGTACTGGCCGAGGACGGTATCCTCGAGCTTGGCCGGCTCGACGCAGCGCAACACCTTGACGACCTCGTCATGCACGCTCTGGCCGTCGGTCAGGTTTGCGGGCGCCTCCATGGCGATGAGCGCCATCATGTGCGTCAGGTGGTCCACGAGCATGTCGCGGATGATGCCGAAGCGGTCGAAGATCGCGGCGTTGTCAACCAGTTGCGTCTCGCGGCAGCTGATGACGACGGCGTTGATGTTCTCGCGGTTCCAGGCGGGCTCGAGGAAGCGGTTCGCGAAACGCACGGCGACAATGTTCTGCACCATCTCCTTGCCGACGAAGTGGTCGAGGCGGAAGATGTTCTCCTCGCCCTCGAAGGCCTCCTTGAGCTTGCGCGTGAGGTGCTCGGCGGAGCGCAGGTCAAAGTGCCGCGGCTTCTCCACGACGCAGCGCAGCCAGCCGGCGGACTTCTTGCGGTGCAGGCGCAGCTTGTTGGCCTGGCGCTGCACCCAACTGCCGGCGCGCTTCTGGTTGATGGCGCGCAGGCGGCTAGCCAGCGGCTTGGGGTCGAAGCTTTCATCGAGCTGCAGCGCGTTCAGGTATACCATGATGTTGGCGAAGCCCTCCAGCTCCTGTGCCACCCTCTCGGCCACATCGTCCTGCAGCGCGTTGCCGCACACGTAGACGCACTTGTCCAGAAAGCCGTCCAGATCGCCGGCGCCCAGCAGGGGCCGCAGGTGCTTGCGAAAGCTTTCGGTGGATTGCTCCGTCTCGTCGGCGCACACCACACGCACGTCCGGCAGCGTATCGGTGCAGTACAGTCGGAAGAGCGCTGGCAGCGTGCGCTTGATCGCCGTGGGGCCCGTGGCGCCCACCACCACGATGCCGACGGCCATTTCGTCCTCGAAAAGGTCCTCCTCCTCGCCCGTCTCACCCGTGTGCTGAGGCGGCGCCGCCGTCTCGGGCTCGGCGTTTGGGTTCTGCATTCTAGCTTACTTGCTAGCTTCGCCTTGCTCGCTTTCGCGCTCGCTTGGTCCGGTCGCTCCTTGGATCAATCCGCCGACTTTTTGCCTACGGGCGCGGCTCACTCCGGGTCTGACTGTCAATATGACTGGCAAAGTGAGGCCAGGTGGCGCGCGCCACGCTTCTGCTGTGGCCGTGGCTGCGGCTGCGGCTGCCCTGCCTCAAGGCCTAGCGATGATGTCCTCTCTTCAACACGTCGACGCTTCGACGTCGCCGGTTCACGATTTGGGACGGCCCGCGTCTGGTCTGGTCTGGTCTGGTCTGCACTTCACCCGCGTGCCTGTCCTGCCAGTGGCTGCCCGTTCGCCTCGCGCACGCGCCGCGCCGCGCCGACTTGCCCGCTGCGCCTCGCAGCGCCTCGCAGGCCAGCTCGCAGGTCGCGCAGGTCGCGAGGCCGAGATCCCTCCCGCCTGCGTCGGCCCTTGCACCGGCGGCTCACCTGGAAGCGCGCGCGCGCGCCGCTGTGGCTGCCGCTGCCGCCGCCCGCCGCTCCGCCGCCGCTCGCCGCCCGCGCAGTGCCCGCCAGTGCCTGCCTGATACGGTTCTGGCCGGCCGCGCCTGGGCTCCGCGCCTCCATCTCGACTCCATCCAGCCCGCGCATCCCGCGCTCCATCCATCCTCCAGCCAGCCGGCCGCCGCCGGGCCGCGCCGCGCGGGCGGCGGCCGGCCGCGCGCGGGCGGATGCCGCCGCTCGCCGCTGGCCGCGCGCGGCACAATTCCGCGCGGCTGGGCGGCATTTGGCGGGACTGCGCCTTGGCAACCTTGAAGCTCGCGTTGGTTTTCAAATTCAAATTTCGTGCAAACCAAATCGAGACCATCATCATGTCGTCGTTCATCAAACTCCAAGCGCTGCCCGGCTGCGCAGCGCAGCGCAGCGCCGCTCGGCGCCATGCCGGAGGCTGCGCGCGCGACTTGGCGCGGCGGGCCGCAGGATCGCGGGGCCGGCCCGTGCCGCAAAGCCGCCGACAAGGCCCGAGGGGGAGGACCACTGCGCGGTCCACCACGAGGCGGAGGAGCACCTGGGCGTGCCAGAGGACTCGGAGGAGGAGCACTGCACGGCATGGCATCGACCGACGAGGCAGTCGTGGTCGACGCGAGCTGAGAGCTCGAGCCTGAGCACTCAAGAGCGCGAGGCTAGGCGCGAAGACGGAGGCTCGGACGCGAGGGCTCGAGCTCGACCCCGGCGTGCGGACTGATGCCGGCCTCGGCGTCGCGCCCGAGCAATCGCCGACGACGATCCGGAAGGGAGGCGACTTCCTGCCACTGGTGCGGGCAGAGCGACGGCGAGGCCCAGAGCGTTCAGACGGGATGGCTGCCGCTGGACTCAGCTGCAGTAATGTGCAGGGCAGCCAGGCGTGGGCGTTGCGTGGCGTACGGGAGCGGAGCACGGTCTTTGGCCCTGCGCAGTGCGCGCGCTCTGCGAGTTGGCGCGAGCCCGACGTCGCTGGCATTGTCGGGCGAAGAGGCAAGGTCGGTCTCTCTGAGCTTCGGGAGCTTCGTCAGTCTCGCTCATTCTCGCACGTCGACTTGTGCTATTATGACAGCTCGTCAAGGCTACGGCTAGCCTGGCCTCCGAGCAAGAAGCAGATTGGGCAGCAAGCAGCTTGAGATTATTAACTCAGAAACTTCTCTTGTTTGACTTGCGCTCAGCGCCGGCCGCGGCGCTAACTAGTTATTTGCCTTTCGTCCTGGCCCTGCGGCGCAGGCACAGGCCGAGTGGCGAGCCGCGAGCGCTGTGCTGATGGCTTGATCACTGCCAACTCTCACGACAGTCCGCGCAGGAACACGAAAGCACACATCCATGTCCGCGCGAGATGGCCACTCCGTGAACTTGAAAGCGCTCCAGAAGTTGAAGCAGGCCGCAGACTCGCGCAGACGCAGGCAAAGTAGGCGCACGCCCTGACCTGCAACGACCTTTGGTCCTGCCGCTGGGGCGCAGTTGCACGTGCCACGTAGTATGAGCGCCACGGTGCGGGCGCCGGCAATTCCCCAAGTCCTGGATACGACTTCTGCTGCAGAGGATACGCTTAGCTAACAAGGCGGCGAGCGTGATCGATCGTGCAAAAGGCGATGGCGCCGAACCGCCTCGGAGTCAGGCTTTTGCGCAGCTTGCGCGGCTCGGGCGGCTCTGAGAGCACGGCATCCAACGGAAGCACGTCCTTCAGTGACTCTGGCAGCGCGAACAACAGCGATGAGGGCTGCCGCAGGGACAGCGGCTCTAGCTCTTTCAGCAGCGCCAGCAGCGCCAGCAGCGAGGCTTCCGCTCCCGCTGGCCTGCGATGGCGCCGCATCCGCTCGCTGCGGTCCGAGAGCTTGGCCTCCGGTCGGAGCCGCCGCTTCTCCAGGGCCAGCTCCACCTCAAGCGGCGGTACTTCATTTTCAGAGTTCGTTCCACGCTGTACTGTTCTGTCGCAGGCGTCGGCGAATAGCTCTGCTCCCGCCAGCAACTCCAGCAGCGATAACTCGTGCAACAGTTCCGTTTCGGACACGACACTTCCGGTCCCAAACTTTGTTCTTTGGTAATCGTTTGCTTCGATGCAAGCAAAACAACTCCACAACATTTTCACATCGTTTCCCCCGATTTGATTCTGCTTCTTTTGCGGTTCTCCGCGACTGTCTCTCATTGTCTTCTTGAGACTAGCTAGAGCTTGAAGAGCGCTTCCCATGAACAGCTGCGCCGCCACTCTTGGCCCAGGCGGCGCGTGGTGCCACGACTTGCTGCTCGCCTCTGGCTGCTCGCCGCCTCAGCCGCCAGCGTGACTCACCGAGCTTTGAACAAGGCGCAAAGGAAAGGCTGTGAGAGATACCTAGCTCTTCCCTTGACGCATCAAGTCCGCAAGCGCCCCGAAGAAGCGTCGCTGCTTCATGACGTCGACTTCATGAAGATTTTGCGGGATGGACACAGCCTTGCTTTTTTTTCGTTGCTGTCGTCTCCTTTTTGTTCCGATGGCAGGAGGTGGGCATTGATCTCATTGATTCCTTTTCAAAGTTGTCTGGCAGTGCTCCTTCATCTTCCGATGGCAGGAGGGGGGCGTTTCCAACTTCTGTTTTCAAATCCTGGTATCCTCTTCTGTTTGACACGTCCGTGGCCGCCGTCTTGTGTGTTCCATGCGGCGCTCGACTTCACTGGCAGTCCCATACGCGACTCACTGTCGCATGTTCTGAGGACAGCTTGTACTTGGTCACAAGGCGGTGTCTCTCACAGGTTTTTATCATTGACTACGCTGGAGCTATACTAGCTGGGCAGGGCGCGAGCCGCAAAGGCAACGTCGGAATCCGGGTCGGAGGTGAGAGAAGCAATCTTCTTGGCGAGGCGGTCCTTGACGGCGGGGTCCGCAACGTTGGCGAGGGCCTCGAGGGTGGCGAGGCGGACATTGGGGACCTTGTCGTCGAGGCACTTCTCGAGGTTGGCGATGCAGGGCTCAGCGAGGCCAGGGAAGCGGGCGAGCTGCGCAGCGGCGGCGGCGAAGATGATACGATGCGCGTAGCGGGACTTGGCCTGCTTGAAGAAGTCGTTGAGACGCGGGACGAAAAGGGTGGTGACGGTGTTGGCGCCGACGGCGGAGCCAGGCTGGCAAAAGTCGCCGAGGAGGGCAGCAGCCGTGGCACGCACCTCGTAGACCTCGTCGGCGAGGCTGGCGGACCAAATGTTGACGACAAAGGTCTGGACAGCCGCGTCGCCGGTGCCGTGGCCGGCGAGGTTGCCGATGACGTTGAGGATGGCCTTGCGCATGCGCCAGTGCGGGTACTCGATCTCCTCGCCGGAAGGGCCGCCGGCGCCGCCCATGCTTTGGTTGAGCATGGAGCTGGAACCGCCGCCAGAGCCGTCGCCGCTGTTGTGGAGCTTGGAGGACTCGAAAAGGGAGGAGAGCAAGGCGCCCCAGTCCTTGGCGACAACGTCGGCGCCGAGGATGTCAATGATGGCGTCGAGGTTGTCGAGGACGACGAGGCGCATCTCGGGCGCACAGACGCTGGCGGCGTCCTTGAGGAAGGTCTCCCACATGGGCTGCAGGTTCTGTGCGACGCGGTCGCGGCCGAGGGCCTTGAGGAGCGCGCGGTCGACCGAGGCCTTGCTGATGTTGAGGCGCACGGAGCGCTGCACGTCCATCTCGACGAGGCCGCTCATGACCGGGACGACTTCGGCGCAAAAGGCGTCGGGCGGGACTGCGCAGGCGACGGCGACGAGGTGCTCCGAGGCGGCGCCGCGCACCTCGCCCTCGGGGTCGCGGAGCAGCTCACAAAAGAGCGGGAGGAGGACCTCGGCGACGACGGGCGGCGCCAAGCTGGTGCAGAGCTTGTCGAAGCACTGCGCGATGGTGTAGCGCACCCGCCATGACCTGTCGGTGCAGTACTGCTTGATGAGGGGCAGGCAATGCCCCTCGCTCAGCTCGGGGCCCAGGCGCGCCGAGAGCACCCCAATGTTTGCGATCCAGTTCATGGACACGGATTCCTGCGGGTCGGCCACGAGCTTGGCGAAGACTGGCATGACCTCGGCCACCACGGCGTCCGGCTCGAGCGCCTCGAGCACGCTGGGCAGCTCGCGCGCCGCGGCGCGGCGGACCATGGGCGTCTCGTCCTTGCAGAGCGAGAAGTAGAGCTCGCTCAGCTGGGCCTTGTCCTCGGCGCCCAGGCCGGCCTGCATCATGACGCCGCAGAGCGAGCAGGCCGACATGCGCGCCGTGAACCACTCGCCCTTGCCCAAGCGCAGCATCGCCTCCAGGACCTTGCCCTTGGGCCCCGCGCCCTTGAGGTCCGCCACCAGCTTGCGCCCGCATTCCGTCGCCGCCTCGCGCACGAAGGTCTCCTCCACGCCCAGCAACGCCTCCAGCAGCGGCACCAGGCACTCCGCCTGGTCCGCCTCGCCCACCAGGGCGTGCAGCTCCGCGCACTTGCGCGCGAAAATATACAGAATCTCGTCCTCTTGCTGCAGGTTGTCCAGCAGCCACGGCACCAGCTCCGCGCGCGTGCGCTCCGGCCCGAGCGCGCGCGCCACCACGTCCAGCTTCTCCGCGGCCCTCCTCTTGGCGGCCACCTCCTCGTCCTCAAACTCCTCGCGCAGCAGCGAGAGCGCGGACACGCTCATCGTGCCGCTCGCTCCAGCGCCCGCCGCCGCGCCCGCCGCCGCGCGCCGTCGCCCGAGCGCGACCTAGGCGGACGCCGTGCGGAGGCGGCCTCGAGCGCGCGATGGATGGAGGCGCCCGGATCGATCCCCAGCCCGGCCGCCCCGGGCCGCAGCGGGCCGCAGCCGCCGCCGAGCGACCCACGCCGCCGCGTCGCGTCGCGTCGCGCCGCGCCGCGCCGCGCCGCGCCGCCCGCCGCCGCCGCCGCCGCTGGCCCGCCGCGCTGCGATCTGCCGCGCCGCCGCCGCCGCCGCCGGGCGCGAGGGGGAAGCCGCGCAGTGCCGCGCCACACTGGGAAACGGTCACCCGCCAAGTGCCGCTGCCGCCGCGCAAGTGCGCGCCTCCACTTGCGCCGCGCCGCGCCACTGCGCTATCAACGTCTCCCCGGATTCGCCGCCGCGAGCGCTCGCTCGGAGCTCCAGGGCGCGATCAAGGGAGCTAGCTAGCTAGCTAGCTAGCTAGCTGGCTGGCGAGCGAGCTGCACGGCGTGCCGGAGATAGTTACAGGCGCTGCACGGGCAGAGGATCGTACGCGACAAGAGCGTGGAGAGCGAATGCGGGGAGAACAAGAGGCAGCGCATTGAGGCGAGCGGAAAGCGTGAAGTGGAGCGGGACTTGCGGTGCAGGGTTCTACTACGAGGGGACTTGAGGGTGCCAGAAGAAGACGTCACGGGCCTTGGGCTTGCCGTGCTTGTTGCATGCGCGCGTAAAAGGACTCGCGCCACTTTTTTTCCTCCTCTGCCCATGCGCCTCGTTCTGTCTAACTTGCTTGCTTGCACCAGCATACTCAGCGCTTGAAGTTGGTGGCCTCCTGGCGCAGACGTTCGAGGCTGGCACGTTGATCCTCGTTCATGTTTGCGATGGTCTCCTCATCCAGGTCGAAGCCGAACTGTGCGTGCGTGCGTTGTACGCCCCAAGGCCAGCCCCTCCTGTCAGTCGTCTCTGTAGCAGCAGCAGGAGCAGCAGCTATGGAACTGCACATCAGGGACTTACGCGGGTGTCGCCGTCGCTGCGCTGCATGGCGAGCATCTCGGCGTACTTTTGCCACTCCGACATAAAGGCCATGACAAAGTCCGGCTTTGCGTTCTTGTGGTCCTTGAACTCCTTCCTGTCGCGCTCGACACCCCGGTTGTTTAGCCTCGTGCTGCGACTTGCCTCGGTCTGGCTCCGTCCGACTTACTTGACGTAGGAGTCGCCCAACTGGCGCATGTTGTGCGGAAGCTTCTGCCTGTGGAGCCGCAGGATGGTCCTGTACAGCTGCAGCGCCGCGGGGTTGGCCGGCGGCGGCGCCATGGTGGGCGTCCGCCTCGCTCCCGAAGCCCTCGGCCGGGGCCGGGGCCTGCTCGCGCACCGGACCGGACCGCCCGCTGCCTGCCCGGCCGGGCCGCGCTGCCCGCTCCGCCTGCCTGCTCGTGCGCGCTCGGCTCGTCGGACGTGGAGTTGTTGGCGGTCTGGACGCTCAGGGCAGCGTCGTGCAGCCCGACTTGAGCACAGACAGCCTGAGAGAGCAAAGCAACAAGGCGGACGGCGGCGAGCAGCGACGTCCAGCAGTAAGTAGCGGAGAGGACGAGAGCAATCTTTAGTTGAAAGAAAGGCGTGCACAGCCCCGAAGCAAGCCAGGCCGTCGAGCGCAGCCCCAGGGTGGTCTCAAGCTAGCCCGGAGCCCGGCCATTTTCTACTACATTTCCATTCTCCTGACAAGTTCAAGTTGTGACATCTTCTTGGTGCGCTTCGCAGAGTGTATCAAAGCTCGTCCGGGGGCGGGGGGAAGAAGACAGCGACGGTGCCAACGACACAGAGCACGGAGTTGACCGCGACGAGAAAGAAGAGCCAGGCCCGGTGGAGGCCGGCCGTGGGGAAAAGCTTGAGGTAGCAGAGCACGGGGAAGATGAGGGAGACGACAAAGGAGCAAAAGGCGCCGACGAAGGCGCAGATGCTGGCGAAGGACGGTAGGCCGATCGCGATGAGGAGCGCGAGGAGCGCCAGCACGGTGCGCAGCAGCGCGTGCTTCCAGTATGGCAGCGTGGTGTTGGGGCCGAAGATCTTCTCCTGCGCGATGACGCTGAGCGGGTGCAGCGTGAGCGCGAACTTGGTGAAGGGGCTGACGATGATGGCCGTCACGGTGGCCAGCACGACGGCGTCGCCGCCGCGCACGTCGATCAGGTTGAGCGTGAGCTCCTCCTGAGTGTGCGAGGTGAAGAGCAGATAGCCGACGACGCCCATGACCATGTACAGCACCGACGTGAAGGCGTAGGCCTGGTCAATGACGCGCGGGAAGTCCTCCTTGGTCTGCAGCGAGTCGTAAATCGAGGGAAAGACGGCGTGGCCCGCGAAGCCGACCGTCTGCAAGCCGATGGCGTACGGGAAGCGGCGCAGGTCGCCGCTGGCGGCAAAGTCGGCCCAGTGCACGTCGCGGAAGCTGCCGCCGTCCGGCAGGCCGGCCGGCGACGAGGCGCCGACCTCGATGACGGCCACCAGTAGCATGAGCGTGCTGAGGATGCCGAGGAAGCTGAGGTGCGAGAGCAGGTCCAGGCGGCGCGTCCAGCACGTGGGCAGGACGACCAGCACGCAGGCCGTGTACAGCACGTCCTTCTTGCCGCCCAACAGCTTGGCCAGGTTGTCGCCCATGAGCGTGACGAGCATGGACATGGCGGCCATGAGCTCGATGCAAAATACCATGGTAATGAGGCGGCGGCCCGCCGTGCCGTAGGCCGCGCTGCCCAGGTCGCCGTACGTGCGGATGCGCTTGTCCTGGCCCATGCAGCGCCCGATGAGCTTGCCGGTGTAGTTGGTCATGGCGCACAGGTATGCGAGGAAGACGCAGCCAACCGCCCACCCGGTCTGGCGGAAGGCGAATGGCAGCGAGAGGATGCCGACGCCGGCCAGCACGTTGACGCCGTTGAAGGTGGCCTGCATCAGCGTCGACTTGATGGCCGGCCCGCCCTCGCCCTCTTCCGGGTCGGCGCCCGCGTCCAGCGGGCTGAGCGGCGACAGTGGCGCCAGCAGGCTGTCGCCGTCCTCCGACGACCGCATCTCGCCCGTGAAGGACCTCGACAGCCGGCGCGCCACGTGCAGTCCTGGCGACTGCATGTGCAGCGACTGCGACATGAGCTGCAGCGCATCGCGCTCCGACCGCGGCGACGCCGCCCAGTCGTTGCTCATCCTGCCTGCCTGCCGCGCTTCTACGCCTGCCTGCCTGGCGGTGCCTGAAGAAGAAGAAGAAGAAGAAGAAGACGTGCGCAAGCGACAACGAGAGCCGCGCGCTGCCACCCGCCGACGCGGCGCGTCCCTGACTCGCCCAGCCCAGCTTTTGTCGCCCGCGCAGCGCAGCCGCAGCGCAGCGAGCGCAGCGCGGCGAGCGCGGCACGCGCAGCGGCTGGCTGCCCCGCGCCGCCCTCGCGCCGCCCTCGCGCGACCGAGCCGCGAGCCGCGCCGCCGCCGGGAGCGGAGTTAGTTAGGGACCTGCCTCTCGCGCTGCGCTGCGGCTGCACGGGCGGCGCGGCCGCGTTTTCAAACTTCAAACCTGGAACTGCGCGGCTGCGCGCGGCTGCGCGCGGCGCGCGGCGGCGGGCGAGCGCTCGGGCGCTCGGGCGCCGCGCGCGGCGCTGCGCTCGCTCCAGCTCGAGCTGCTAGTAGAGCGAGAGCTACTGGAGCTAGCTAGAGCCAGCCGCCTGGACGACGGACGGCGAGGCGCAGCGCGAGAACGCTCGAGCTGTGGCCGCGGCCGCGGCTGGCCCGCCAACGTGGCTGCGGCGCGGCGGAGAGGACATGGCGGCGGCCACGACCAGCGCCGCGGCCACGGCCAGCGCAGCCGCCGCGGGCTGGAGAATGTTGGCCAGCTGCGCGGATAAAAGGGTGCAGGTTTGGCGCGTGGAGGACGTCGTGAGCCGCGCGCCGGAGCGCCGAGGCGCGGACCGCGTGCTGGTGAACCCGGCCAACGAGCTGCTTGAGGGCACGCGGTGCGCGTACTTTCCGAGGGGAGGCCCTGTGCCACGCGCAGAGCAGCAGCTCACGTCGGCTTGGGGCGGCATGGAGGCCGGGCCGAACATGGTGTACCCTGCGCAGTCCGTGGACGGCTGCGTGCACGCCATGGGCGGCGCGGCCCTCCGCGAGGAGCTACGCCGGCACGCCGTGCCGCTCAAGGTCGGGGCGGCCGTGCGCTCTAGCGCGCCGGGCCGTCTCGCCGACCTTGGCGTGGATGCTCTGGTGCACGTGGCCGTCCCGTTCGCGAACAGCATGGACGCTAATTCGTTGCTGCACGCGGCCTTTGAGTGCGCGCTGCAGCTCGGCTTCCAGGCACGTGGTGGCGGAGCGGGAGCGAGAGAGGTGGTGATGGACTTGCCGCTGCTTGGAAGCGGCGCTCGAGGCTTCTCGCTGCTGCAGTCGGCCCAAGTTCTCGCGCATGTGCTGGGCGAGCGGCCCGTGCCAGGACACGGCCTGCTCCGTATCGTCGTGAATCTCCCGTGCGAGCAGGTGCTTGCCAAGGCCGGCCTGATGTAAGCTGAAAAGGAACTGACAGTTGTGTACATGGTTCTACGACCTGGCCTGGTGGCTGGCGGAGCAGCATCGCGGCGGCACGCCGAGGGCCAGCGGCCGACGACGCTGACGGCGACGTTCTTACTTCTTCTGGATGGAGCCAATGCGCCACCAGGACTTCATGTTGTTGAGCAGGCGGTCCGAGTAGGCCATGTCCGCCTCGGCCTGGCCGACCTTTTCTGAGGCCGAAGCGATGGTCTCCTTCTGCTTGGCGAGCGAGAAGAGGATGCCGCCGGCCTGGTCCTCGGTCTCGCGCAGCGTGCGCAGCGACTGCGCGAGCGTCTCAGTCTGGCCTTCAGCGCGCTGCGTGACGGCCATCTGGCGGTCCTTGAAGGCCTGCGTGGCGGCGCCGTCGCGCTGGCCGGCGCCCGCGCCGCCCAGCAGCAGGTCGCGCTGCGCGGCCTGCAGGCGCGCCTTGCGCGCGCGCAGCCAGGCCCTGGCCTTGTCCTTGGCCTCGGCGCCCAGGTCCGCCGTGCGCACCTCCACCTCGGCGCCCTTGAGCGCCGCCTCGCACTCGCGCACGGCCTCCTGCGCGGCGCGCTTGTCCTCGCCGCGCACCGCCGCCTCCAGCGCCGCCGTCAGCGCCTCCGCGCGCTGCGCCTCGGGGCCCAGCCCCAGCGCCGCCGCCTCGCCGCCATCGCTGCCCGCCGCGGAACCCGCTGCCGCTGCCGCCGCCGCCGCCGCGCCCGCGCCCGCGCCCGCGCTCTCCATCGCTGCGCGCGTCGTTCGGTCTTTGCTTGCCTGCCTGCGCGCGCGACTTTGACTCTTTTTTTTTACTTTGTCAGCGACTCGGACTCGGAGAAGTTCAAGTTCCACGCGGCCGCCTTCGCCGCCGACGGCGAGGACGGCGACTCGGCGGAGGACGTCGAGCTCGGGGTCAGGGCTCTGGTGGAGGACCCGGGCGCCGCCCAGGCCTGCGAGCTCGGAGCTTGGGCCGGGCATGGCATGATTCTTGGCATGGCTGGAGAGTAGGAGGTTCTTCGACAAAGCGACGGGCACGTGCCGCTGGCTCTGTGCCCCGGGGAGGAGACGACCAATCACGACGTACGACGACTGTGACTCGGAGAGCGCCGGTTGATGAGCTCCGTGCGGTAGGCTAGCGCAGTACATTTGTGCTAACGATGTACTGCTTACGGACGAACTACCCGAGGTCTTCCGGTGCCCTTGGAGGTGGTGTGGCAGCATCACCGAGGCAGCTTTGGCATGAAGAAAGGCGATGAGATGGCGCTCCACTCCGCGCTATTTCAGTAGTGCAAGACCAAGGCCCTCACACAGTTCTGTTTTCATTAGAATGACTACACGCGCGAATGACTACACGCGCGAATGACAACACGCGCTTCCTCCCCAAGGCCTCGAATGTTGCAGCCGCAGCTCGACGACATGCTCCAACTACAATGGGCTTGCGCCGAGGAGAGCCTGACTGCGGTCGAGCACTCGCTGTGCGGCGAGACAGTGTAGGTGGGCAAGCAGAGCGTGCAAGGGGCTGTCGCGGTCTGGCGAGGCGAGCGGACGCGTCTTGCAGAGCGCCTCGACTTGGCCCTGCGAGAGCTTGTCTGCGGCGCCAGCGGCGAGTGCGTCGTCGCGGGCGGCGTCGGCATCCTGCCAGTCGAGGTCATCATGCGCCCAAAAGGCAAACGTGTCTCCCGTGGCGAGATCTGGAATGCGCTTGCAGTGGACAAGCAGGGCGTAGTCAATGCGCTGGCCCACGCGCTCGTCGAGGACGAGAATGACGTACTTGCCGCGGGGCAGCGTGACCTCGAGAGTAGCGGAGTGTTTGTTGAGGTCACGCAGCGCGCCGGGTCCTTGGAGCGCACCCCTACGCAGCATGGTCGCCGGCACGACCTGGTCGCCGTCCTGCGCGTTGCCAAAGTCGTGCGCCAAGATGGCGCAGGCCGAGGCGCCGCGCGACACCTCGCCCTGGTACACGGTCACGGACACCGTGGCGCTCTCGGTGCGCACCTCCAGGCAATGCTGGTCATTGTTGGCCCAGGCAGGCGCGTTGAGCAGGCCGCCGGCCACCATGCTCGCGCGCACCACGCGCGTAGCCCAGCGCTCCAGCTCGAAGATGTGGCATGCCACGGCCTCGTGAAAGATGGCGAGCGCGTCTTCGAGCGGCATCGTGAAGAGCCCTTCGACTGGTCGTTTCGGCTGATGCTCCTCCTGCTCCGACTCGCTGCGCTCCTCGTTTGGTTGCTCCTCCTGCGGCTCTGGCGGCTCAGTTGAGGCTGCGTTTTCAGACTTGGAGAGAGTGTTGTGATAGGCGTGGGCGCGACGTGCGACGGCCGGGATGCGAAGCTGCAGCTCGGTAGGACGCACCGCGTGCACGGCATAGAGCGCGCCAGGCACGATACCCTTGGCCCCGGCGCGCTCTGCCTTTCGCAGGTGCGCACCGGGCGCTGGCCCGGAGCGGCGCACAAGGCCCAGGACGCCCTGGCCAGCCCCGCGGCGCAGAATCTTGAAGGCCTCTACGGAGTTGGTCCTGATGGATTCCAGGGCGCTGACGCCGCCAGTGAGCATCTCCAGCACATCGAGCGTGGAGAGGCAGGCGAGCGCGGAAAAGGACCCGAGGAGTTTGGCGAGCGCCTTCTCCACGAGGTGCATCCAAACCTCGCCAGCGTGGTCGACGGCGTGGCAAAAGCCCGCAAAGGGGCGGGCGTGCGAGGCGCACGCCGCGCAAGAGTCCGCACGAGAGCACAGGAGACGCTCATCCACCGAGACGAGGGCCCAGGCGCCGGCGTGAAAGAGGCGCAGCGTGAAGCGGCCGGCGCCTTCCTGGCCAGTCATTGCGAAGAGGGCCTGCAGCAGCTTAGGCCGCGTCGCGCAGACCGAGAGCGCGTCGCAGACGGCGCGATTAAAATTCACACCAGGGCACACGCGCGAGGCGACCACGCCGTCCGGCAAAATCACGACGTAGTCTGGTGGCGGCTCGCGCCAGGTGAAGTTGCTGCAGCTGCCGAAGGGGCGGCCGTCGTCGAGGCCGGCGGCGTCCTGCGTTGGAGCGTCGCGGCCATAGAGCACGCACTCCAAGTCGTCAAAGTCTGCGTCGCGCCAGCGCTGGCCCGGCGCCACACGGCCTAGCTGCGCGGCGCCGGAGATGTACTGCAGAACGTTGGCGACGCCCGTGTTGAGGCGGCAGAAGATCTCAAGCTCCTCCGCGGCGACCTCCTCGTCGATGGTCTTGCCGACGCGCGCAAAGGTTCGCTTGACGAGCACCTCGACGTCCTCCAGCGCGGGGCACGGCACGGCCGCGTCCAGCTTGTGGGCGCCGGAGCTGACCGCGTGCAGTAGAATGACCACTTCGTCAAGGGTCAGCGAGCCGCGGCCGCCAAAGTCAAACACACCGTACACAAAGGCCAGCTTCTCCTCGTGCGTCATGCTGGACACGAGCGCAATCAGCGCCAGTGCTTCGCAGGCATCGATGAGGCCGCGTTGTTCCGTGTCAAGCACCTTGAAGAAGCTCTTGGCCTCCTGTCCGTCCGGCACGTCACCGTCAGCAAGCGCTGGCCCTGCCTCCGGCCTCCGAACGGAGCCCCGTGAGCACGTACCTGGTCCTGAAGCTCTGCCACGAAGGCTAGCTTGGCGACATCGAGCGCGAGCGGTGATCCGCACTCGCGATGTCGCTCTCGAACGCGGTCCACGTCGCGCTTGAGACCTGCAGCAGAAGCAGCAACAGCAGCAGCAGCAGCAACAGCAGCAACAGCAGCAGCAGCAGCAGCAGCAACAACAACAGCAACAGCAGCAGCAGTAGCAGCAGTACGCCCTACTTCGTCAGTCTCCTCGTCCTCCTTCGTCGTGTCGTCGCAAGCACCACATACGTACAGAGCGTGAAGCGCCTTGCGCTCGGCACGAGCTGGGCGCGGCCCTGCAGCGCCCCGCCCGCGTTGCCCATGAGGGCGGCCCTGGCACGGCAGGCTTGCCGGCCTGGAGCGCCGCACTTGGGCCTGCGGCGTACTCTCAAAGGCCGCAAAGCGGCATTGACGCTGTCGTTCGCCGTCGGGCTCGCAGGACACGTCCTCCGCGTCGTAGCACCCCATACCATACCAGAGTAGTAGTAGGAGGACTCGGAGGAGGCGACCCGTTGGGCCGCGGAGGTGCCCGGCCGCGGCGCCTCGCGGCTTAGGCCCCTTGGTGCAGAGCGCGCAGACCGTCAGACTCGCACCATCGAGGCTTGCTTCTTCTGAGCACGCGCGAGCGGCGGCGGCGGCGGCGGCGGCGGCGGGGCGGCGGCGACGCAAGCATGATGCAGAATGCGTGGAAGCTGGTCAAGTTTGGGTCCTTCTTGTACGTGGTGAACACGTACGTGTTCGAGGTGACCATGTGCGTGGGGCCGTCGATGCTGCCGACCTTTTCCAGCGCCGGCGATATCGTGCTCGTGGACCGCATCGCGCCGCAGAGGCTGGACATCAATAAGGGAGACGTGGTGATTGCACAGTCGCCCACCAACCCGAGGCAGACCGTGTGCAAGCGCGTCAAGGGGCTGGCCGGCGAGCGCGTGCGCGTCGCGAAGCGATACCCGTATGAGCGCGACCGCGTCGTGCGGGTACCCAAGGGCCGCGTGTGGCTCGAGGGCGACAACCCACGCAACTCTACAGACTCGCGCGCCTATGGCCCGGTCCCCCTCGGGCTCATCAAGGGCCGCGTCTTTTTCCGTCTCTGGCCGCTCTCCGACATTGGCCCCGTGCACTAACTGTAAAGGAAGGAGGCGGCGCCCTTGGTGTGGAGTGCTGATGGCGCCCAAGCGCGATGCGGCGACTCGAAGCACGTACGATAGAAGCGAACCAAGCGCGACGCTCGCTGTCAATACGCCAAGAGGCGAGACTGTACGATGGCCAAGACCCGAGACGACCTAGTGGGCCAGGCTGGGATGGCCTCAGCCTGGGCGTGGTCACCTGACGTACATTGCATGTGCAATGGCCAAGACCTGGGTGGTCTCGGCATGTGCAACGATCCAGACCTGCTTCGTCATCCAGACCGGGACGGTCTCGCTCATCGCTCGCAGCCCTGGTCCCCCTATCCCGGCAGCTTCGCTCGCTGCACGCACTCCGCACCCTAGTTGATTATGCTTCTTTACCGCCGCGCATGCGGCTCGTATCTACCTCTCTGCAGCTGCTCGTCTCCCCCGAGCCCCGGCTGCCTCGCCCTCGCGGCAGCCTCGCGCCTTGACCATAACTTTCCGTAAACCGTGAACCTGATCCCCGTCCTTGCCCCCTTCAATTCCTCGCGCCCCTCCGGGCCTCCCTGCCGGGTCCTCCGAGTCCTCCTCCCGGCCGCGCCTGTAGGTTAGCCGCCAGACCTTGACGTAGTAATCGGCGGCGTGCGTGTAAATGTAGTCGTCCGTGACGCGCACGTTGTGGCCTAGGAAGTTGCCGGCACTGTTGCCGACCTCTGTGGTGTTGTCATCGGGGCGCAGGATGATGTCGGACTGCACCGCGAGCGAGGTGCTGTCGTCCGGGCGGGTCGTGATTTCGGTGCCGTTCGCCAAGCCGAGCGCCGAGAGCGCCAGGAGCGCCAGGAGCGCGTGCCTGCCGAGAGTCCAAGCTGTCGCCGTCGCCATGCTGGCTGGTCTCGCTCGGCTCGTCTATGCTACAAAAACCTGACTTGCATTTTATGTGGAAAAAAAGAAGAGAGGGGGAGCCGGCAGGCTGATCAAAAGAGGCGCTGGCGGCCGCCCGCCCATGCGCGGTATTCGCTGTCCATGTCCTCGTCGCCCTCCTCGGCGCGGCGGCCACGGCCGCGTTTCCGCTGCGCGAGTTCCGCAGCATGGATCAGGATCGTTGCGTAGGAAAAGGAGGCCACGGCGAGCTTGAGCGCGAGGCCTGACACATGCTTGGCGTGCCCGGAGGCCCGGGCCTCGCGGAGCTCGGACTGCAGCGCGCGCACGTCGTTGAAGCAGGGGGGGCCGCGGCCGCCGGCCAGCCAGGCCTCGGCACTCGGTACTGCGGCCCGCTTCTCCTCAAGCGTCACGAAGGGCTTTGCGCGCGCCCCCCAGGTGGCTCGAGACTCTTGGAGCGCGAGCTCCCCGTTCAGCTCGTTCATGAGTAGCACCGCCACGGGAAGTCTCGGGGGCCTGAGCCACTCGGCGAGGGCAGAGGAGGCCGAGGCGGACACGTGTGTGGTGACCAGGAGCGGCAGTGCGCAGTAGAGCTCCGTCATGCATGCGTGCAGGTCGGCCAGCGTCCCGTCGGCTTCGGCCGCCGCCTTGGACGTCCAGCCAGATAAACGGACGAGCAGCGAGCGCGCAGGCATGTTGAGAGGCTCGAGCGCGGTCTCTGCAGTCTCATGGATGACGCTCACGAGCTTCGAGACACCTGCCTTGAGGCCGGCGACGCTACTTGCGTACACGGTCCAACTCACCACTCTGGTGAGCCGCCAGGCGAGGTGCGCAAAGGACTCTTCGTCGCACACCACGTGCCGGACCTGGGATCGGTTGATGGTCTCGTCCACCAGAGCGGCGCCACTGCCCCGCAGCTCAATGGTCTCGGCGCTCAAGGGCGGCAAACTAAAGCGCGGCGCCACGATCGCGGACGCGGCGAAGCGCCGCGCCGCCTCCGCAATCGCCAAGTGCGGGGAAGGCGCCGCGCGCAGCCGCAGCATGGGCTCATCTTCTCCCGTCGCATCGGCGCTGCCAGGCCGAAGCCGAGCCACCAAGCCAGGGCCAAAGGAGACGGTCGCGCTCAGCGTGAAGCCGCCGGTAGCCAGGTGTGAGCAGAGCGCGTCCACGATCTGCTGCGGCATCGAGCTGAACTCGAGATGCTCGACGAGGCTCAGCGCATGCAGCAGCGGAAGCACCGCCACTCTGCCCGAGTCCCAGTTGCCTTTCATATCCACCACAACGCGTAGCGGATTGTCTGGGAACGGCAGTACGATCGGACCACTCGGCCTGAACGCGTTCGCATAGTCTGGTGCGGACGGGTGGTACACGACGATGGACTGCTTCACACCGTCCCCGAAGACGCCATGCCTTGACGCTCTGACGGCAGAGACGCGCAGAGCCAGCGGCGCGAGGCCGCCATCAACCATGGCAAGACTGACTGACTGACTTGGCTTCGTTTAATAGGACATCTCACCCTTAAGTGTACCACCAAAACGGGCGGAAAATCGAATTATCGATTCTCGTGCGATGGCTTTCTGCTCGCCTGGGCGTGCGTAGGGAAGCCGACCCGGCCAGGATTTCGCCCACCAAGTTGCTTGGACGTAGCTGGCTTGGTCGTTGAGATCGGGCGACTTGAGCATGCTGGTGACGGGCTCGAGCGCGGTGTCGAGCAGACCGGATTAGAGGCGCGCGACGGCGGCGCCACGCGCTGGAGGCGCTAGGGGCTCCCCTGGGAGCTTGCAGACGGCGTTTCAGGCGCTGGGCTGCGCTCTAGGAGGCGGGGCGCCCCACCATGGATGGCTCATCTGCATCAGCATGTGAAGGCGGAGACAAGGGCAACGACGAGGCGCGGGACGGCGCGAGCGAGGGCGACGACAGCGGTGGCACGCTGCATCATAGAGGCGGGCGCAAACCTGGTGGACAGCCTGGCAAGCGCAAGATCCTGCAGATGCCACCGCGGGCGAAGCGTCATCGTGGCGCTGCGCTCGAGGCTTCCCAGGCGATCAAGGCAGACGCGGCGCCGAGCGAGGAGCTGGAGGACAAAGCGAAGGAGAGGGGCAAGGAGGATCGTCTCATCAAGGACATTCCGGACCTTCTTGCAGCCTTTGGGTTTGGAGAGAGCTCACGCAAGAAGCTGCCCAGCAAGAAGGACCGTGAGGCGGGAGAGCTGCCGGAGGACGACTCACGGGTGCGAGCGTTGGTCAGCGACGTCTTGACCGCGACCGTGCGAATGACGGAGCTCATGTATCCTGGAAACACGGGCATGATTCAGACGCTTGTTGGCGAGAAGCTCGCTGGCGTCGGCGAGAAGTCACGCGAGCTGCGCAACCTGATCGAGGCGACAACCACGGTCATCAGGACAGCGCCGAAAGGCTCAATTCAAGGCCGTACCGCGCGGGCGTTGCTCGTGAAAGGCGTCGCAAAGAAGACGCTGGAGGACCTGCGCAAGGCAAAGAAGGTGACCCTTGGCGGGAAGTCCCGGCAAAGGGCGCAAGAGGACTACCTCGTTTGCGCCAAGGGCGAAGTCTTGGCCGCGGCTGAGCGCAGGCTGGTGAGCTTCGATGAAGACACAGCACGCGACGCTGTCCGCTTCATGCTGTCGGCAGAGAATGTCGGCACCATGTCCTGGGGCACGAAGGACGTGCGCCTCTCCCCAGGCGAGACGGTCGAGTTGCCCGTCCTTGTCCGCAAGAAGCCCGAGAACGTCCTGCATAAGGAATATTGCACGTGGGCCGAGAGCAACGACCGGGCAAAAATTTCCAGGGCAAGCTTCTACAGAGTGATGAAAAAGCTGTACGCGAAGGGCGAGAAGCTTCTGGCGGCTGTCGACCACGTGAACGGCAGGCTAATCAACGACCAGCGCGAGCGCCTTCAGAGCATCATTGATGACTTCTCGGAGCACCCCGCGGAGAAAGAGTCACTCAGCACACACCTGGAGGTCGCCATCAATTTCCTCAAGGTGCAGCTCGACGCTCACACGCAGATGGGCGGCTCAGACTTCGTTCCTACGCACGACATCGCCTTTGGGCTTCTCAAGCGCGATGACACGGTTCCAGCTCGCACCGGCGTTTGTGCGCCCTGCAACTTTCCATTCTTCATGTTGCAAGAGCTGCGCGACGCTGTGACCAAGGAGATGGGTCGTGATGAGCCTCGGTATGTACAGGAGCGTGGTGACGATGCCTTGACCGTGCTCGACGACATCGAGCACAAGTTCGTCCTCTACCAGGGTCACCGAATGCGAGTTGCGCAACAACAGATCGCCATCGAAGCCATCGACGATGACCTGCGGTGCCGCGCGCGCGCGGGCGACTGCTCTCGCGCGATTGTCATCATGGACTGGAAGATGAAGTTCAACAGCCTCTCCTCGCGCGAAACGACGCAACAGCACTTTGGCAAGCGTGGCTGCAGCTGGCATGGTGCTCTCATCACGTTTTACCGGCCTTGCATGGTCCAGCGTAAAGATGATGACGGCGTGCTGCTGGAGCCCGACGTGGAGCGCATCAACGTCTACGTGGATCAGATCCTGGATGGCGACAACCTGCAGAACGTGCTTGCTGTGGCAGCCATGATCGAGGCCATGCTCGAGTGGATAAAAGTGCATCTCCCTGACATTCGAGAGGTTGTGCTGCAGAGCGACAACGCAGGTTGCTACTCCACCATAGCTCTGCCCATCTTCATCTCCCTCATCAATACTCGAAGTGCCGTGAAGGTCATTCGATACATCCACACCGAGACGCAGGATGGCAAGTCAAGCCTGGACGCGCACTTCGCAAACGCCATGCGCCACGTGATGAAGTTTATGCACACCTCATGCCGCAACCGCATCCGCGCCATCGCAACGCCTCGAGGTCTTGCAGCGGCGCTCGCGTGGCGCCAGGGCATGCAAAACTGTGCGGTGCAGCTCGTCCAGATGGACTTGGGCAGACAAAACGAGATTTACGGCCTCATCAAGTCTACCAAGGATGCCATGATGCGACACGGCATGGTCAGGTGCAACGACGTCTTCTTCCCCTCCCTGGATGGCCCCGCCATGACCACTGTCCTGGATGTACGAACCGCTATCGAGGAGCGCCGCAAGTTCGCCTTCAGCTTCCTCTCGTACTCCGGCATTGGAAGTGTAGCCACATGCACCTTCATCCTGGGCGCGGGCAAGATGAAGGATGACTGGTACTATAGGACGAAGCTCACCATCACCACCAGCGATGATGAATCGGGTGATGGTCGGCAGGATCCTCCCTTGGCTGTGGAGGCTCACGACGGCGACGGCAGCCCGAACGACAAAGATGTGGAGGGCGACGAGGACCTGGAGGACCTGGCAAGCAACGAGGACCTGGAGATAGACGAGGACCTGCTCGGAAACGAGGACCTGAACCACCACGAAAGCCGCGCGGACACACCAGGCATCGATGCAGAAGTCGACTTCGTGCTGGAAGGCCAGGACGAGCCAGACCAGGTCGTTTTACGCGACATTGCGGACGACAGCGAGGACACTGAAGATGAAGCCGACGACGAATCTGATGACGAGTCCAGTCGTCAGCAGACCTATGCACAGGATACATATACGTACGGCGGGACAAGTCAGACGTTCGAGGGCCAGCTCATGGGCGTGAGGGTTGACCGGTGGTCCAACCTGCGCGCTCTCGTTGGCCCACGTGACGCAACGCGGCAGCGACGGACAGGCGCCTCGGGTGCAGGCCAACAGACTGCCGCGCGAGTCGATCTCGTGGCGTTTGCTCTTCGCTGTGCTGCCCATGAGATAAACTCCCTCACAACCCGCTCTGGCCACGCCCATATGGAGGAGTACGATCTCGCAGCGAACACGCCCACAACACCACGCCTGCAAGGCTGGGCCCGACGGCCTCCGAATGGTAAGCAGTACGGCGTCGACTACGCTAACAAGTATGCGGAGCAGATCGCTGCAATGTTCAACGAGGGCGTCGTCAACACAACTGCGAAGAAGGGCCCGGCGCAGATGCGTGAGCGGCTCATGGCTGGGAACCTGCCCTACTCGGTACCAAGCGTTGGCGAAATCCAGACGAAGATCTCGGCCCTCGTCATGGAGGGAAAGAATGCCGGAACTGGGTTGGTGGACGGGAACAAACCTGCAGGTGGCCAGCGCGGACGCAAGAGCAACGTACCGGAGGAGGTGCACGCCCTCCTCGACTCCCTCGTGCTTGGCGACCCGACCAAGAAGCTGAAGCCACGCGACGTGGTGACAGAGATCAGGACGAGGTTCGTCGACCTCGTCGGCGTGAATGGCAAGAGCCTTACCGACCTGCAGCTCAAGAGCGCCTTCAATGCTGCTAGGAAGAGGCATCAGGTCGCCAACTGAGAGTAAACGCTTGTACTCATGAACGTATCACTTCTCCTAGAGCATGCTCGACGTCCTTGAGGCTTGAAAAGCCACGGAACTGCGCGCAGTGTGAGCTTTCGCACGTTCCTGCCGCTTGAAGCAGGCCTGACCGCGCCGCACCCCCCCGGTTGGTCTCCCCCTCCCCGTCGCATCCACATCTCATCGCGCGCATCACCCGGATCGACACTCAACGCTTCCTTCCCGCGCTTCCCAGCCATCAAGAATGGTTCTAGAAGGTGCCCGGGGCCTGCCCGAGGCTCCCCACGGACTGGCGTGGCCTGTCGCAGCTCTCCGTCGCCTCCAGCCGCTTCTGCGAGTGGCGACTTTGGATGCCTCGTTCTCGCCGACCATGCCGCCGTCAACCGAGGAAGAAGGCGCCAGAGGGCCTCCTCCGTGTCCTCTGCCCCCCGCACGCCCGGATGAGGCGAGACGTTTCGCACAAGAGTCGATGTATGCCAGGGCGCGCCCGTTCTGAGGCCTGTTTTGGACCACTTGAGGGGGAGATGGCCTATTAATTTTTAATGGTGAAGCAGGCTTATGAACGAGGCCACCGTCCGCGGAAAATCTTCTTCCAGAAGCCCGCGTCCTGCAGCACTTGGTCCACCGCCTGCTGTGCGGCGCGCGCGCCGCCTTCCACCGCATCGAGGGCGTTGGGTGGTGATACCATCACTGGCGTGTCGCCTCGCTCGGCACAGTTACTTTCGGCCACCACGTGGAGTAGCTCCTCGTCCTCGTCCTCGTCCTCGTCCTCGTCCTCGTCCTCGTCCTGCTCACCCACGCCCATGGAATATGCCCACTCCCCATAGTCGGTGTCATCCTTCGCCTTTTCGAAGAGCTTCTCGTAGGCCTCCGCGACACGGTTTGGGTCTGACTTGAGTGCCTCAAAGGCGTCGTCGAGGTCAGAAATCTGATCCACGATGGACTCGAAGATGGCGGTGTCGCCGTGCTTCTCCAGGGTAGGCTTGAGGTCTGCGGGCGGCTCGCCCTCCTCACTCGCCTTCCAGGCCGCAGCCGTGACGAGCTTTGGCCAGTTCATCTTCTTCAGGCCATCCGCCACCGCCTCGTACGAACCATCGCTGTCACCCACCTCGAAATAGGTGTTCTCGAGCGCTGTGGCGGCACCGCTGAGCTCAATGTTATCCGCGATGAAGTTGCCAACCAGGTCCTCGTCCTCGTCTGCGCTAGCGTCACCGGATTCAGCATCGACCGTGTCCTCATGCTCGTCCTCGGAGTCAGAGACGTAGGGAACGACGGGGTTTTTGCCCGCAGCATCCTTGCTGCCCGTCGCCCATGACATGGCTCGCGCTGCCACGCGACTGACCTTGCCTGGCCTAGCTGAGCCTGACCTAACCTAACCTAACCTCACCTAACCAATGGCCTGACTTGACCTGACTGTCGCTCGCCCTCTTCAAAACGTTTTAGGCATATGTTGCAAGAATCTCATTGTCACGGAGAGGAGCACGCGCACCCGGCGGCGAGCTCGCAGGTCTCACCGTAATAGGGCCACGAGCAGCGGCACATGCGCTCCTTGCAGTAGCCCCCATTCTCACAAGCGCACTCGCGCTCGCAGTTAGCACCGAGGAATTCGCCTTCACAGACGCACTCGCCAGTGCCCGCGTCGCACGTGCCCCGTCCGCTGCAGTCACGGTTGCAGCAAAAGTCCACGTCTGTGCGCTGCACGTCGGAGGCGTCCAGGGAGAGCTCGGCGAGGATGGTGGCGATGGTGGCATCGATGCTCGCGACGCGCGCGGCGATGCTCTCCGAGTCCGCATTCACGTCGAAGAGCACGTCGATGGAGATCTCGGGCGTTTCGGCGCCGCGCAGTTGGACCGTGGTGTTGAGCGCCGCCGAGAGCTCGGCCTCGAGTGTGTCCAGCTGGGCCTGCACGCCGGCGAGCGTCTCGCCGTCCACCACGAAAGAAACCTGGAAGACCACGTCGCCGTCCGCTTGTTGCTGCAGCTGGCGGCGCGCCTCCGCGCCGGCGCCAGCGCCCAAGTCGCCCGAGACGATGGAGACGTCGCAGCCGATGAGGCCGCCGCAGCGCGCCTGCGCCACCGCCGCCAGCACCTCTGCCTCTTTGCAAATGCCGTCTGCCGGGTAGTCCGCCCAAGGATTCACCGAGGTCTCGTCCGGCTCTGGCGGCACATAGCCGCCGTCCAGGATCGCGGCCTTGCACTCGGTCATGTTGTTCATCCAGAAGCTGCGGTGGTAGTCGAACGAGACGTCCTGGTACTCCGGGACCGGCCACAGGGCTGTCGCCTCCGCGGCCTGGTCCGGCCCCACGCACACCAGCGGGGAGCAGTTCCAGTGGTCGTCACTAGCCACATAGTCCATCCAGACGCTATTGCATTGAAAGCCGTTGTCCTCCAGCGTGATGTTGATGCACTGCTCCGCGCAGTACGTCCAAATGTCCGTGTCCGAGAATAGATTGTTGGTTGAGTCCTTGTACCGGAGAGGCTTGATGGGCGTGCTCGTGCATTTAAAGGCCGAGTGCTGCCTCTCGTAGCCCTTGTTGCCTGTGCTGAAGAGATTCACGTCGTCGTAGTCGAAAGCACGGAAGTTGCAAGCCTCGTGGTGGAAGGCGTCCACTGCCAGGAAGCTCGAGTCGCACTCCTTGGTGGGAATCTGCTGACCGTCCACGTGGGAGGGAATGGTCTCGCCCGTGAGCGAGCACGCCTCGCTCATAGGGAACAGCTGCGTGGTCGTCGGGTGCGGGGTCGTGGGGCTTGCTGATGGCGTCTGCGCGTTGCTCGCCGCGGCCTCGAGCATCAGCGCCGCCAGCACGCACGCCGCCGTTTTCGAGAACATGGCTGCTGCCTGCTGCTGCGCGCTGGCGCCAGACGGGACTCGGATAACTTACAAGCAACCAACCAAGCAGCCACACAGCACTCAGCGTCAGAGCCCCTTGATCTGGTATACTACTCCACTGGCACGCACTCTTGACTTATAATCGACGTGAATCGGAATCAGAGTGCTTGGCCGTGAGAACACAGATCCGCGCGAGCACGCACCCACCTAATTATGCACACTGCTAGCGCTTGCTAGCCCCAACCAGACCCTACCCGGCTGGGGTGCACACTGCACAGCCTGGCCAGGCGGGAGACAACACTTTCAAGCGCGAAAGTCGACCTTTCGCTGGCCGCTGTCCTGGCTGAAGAAGAGCTGCACGCGGCCGCCTGCACCGCCTGCACCTGCGTGCACCACTGCAACCACCTTCCTGCACCTGCCTGAACCTTCCTGCACCTGCCTGGCTGTCCCGACGGTTCTTGTCCCGGCTCGCGAAGGCGGCGGCCGGACGGTCTGACTACGCCGTGCGGCCCGAGGCCGCGGGAGCGCCCAGCCGCCAAGTCCAGCCGCGTGAGCGGCCCCGCGCGTGCAGCGAGCTAGCTAGCTAGCTAGCACTGTCCACTGCGCCGCCGGCCGGCCCGAGCGCGTGCGTGCAAGTGCCGCAACCTGGCTCGCTCGGCCTGAGAGTGAGAGCGGCGCCGGCCGCAGAGGGCCGCCCGTCCGAGGCGCCGGCCTGCTCCCCTCGCGAGGCTCGCCCGCGCGCGTCAGGCTCTGTCAGCTGCTGCTCAGTCGGCAAAGCAGCGCCTGGCGCGCGCGGCGGGTCCCCTCACGCGCAGCGTCGCGCACCCGACGCTGCCGCGCGGCGCGCTTCAAGTTCCAGTCAACCTGTGTTTTCCAGCGCGCCCTTGCTGCAGCTGGTCTGGCAAGTGCCGCGTGCGGCCGAGAGTGAGCCGAGCCGACCGGCGCGCGCGCGACCGCGCGCCACGGCCAGCGCCACCAGCAAACTCGCAAAGCAAGAAGCAAGGCGACGCCTTCGCGCGCGGCACAGCGCGGCGCGACGCGGCGCGGCTCGAGGGCGCGCTGCTCTGCGCGGGCAACATCGGGAGCAGCCGGGCCGAGCGCCGCGGGAGTTAAGGAACATTGTGTGCTCGTGCGCAAGGTTGTCGATCAACAAGCGCGCAAACGCGTTCCTGACGTGCGGGCACCGCTAAGCTGCCCGCCTTCAGCAGCGGAATTTTGCATGATGGACGACCGGGTGCGCGCAATCGTGGAGAAGGCCATCCGCAAGATCAAGAATGGCGCAACGGAGCTCGAGTAGGTTGTGGTCGGGAACGTGTCTCAGCGCGCGATGGCTTCGGATGGGTCGGTCCGCGGCGGCCTGCAAGGCGTGTCCACATGAGCGCGGCCAGCTCGTCAGGCACGGCAGGCCTGCTTCGTAGCAGCCAGCCACCGGGCTCTTGGACGACACGTGCAGGCAGGCCTGGCCTGGCCTGGCCTGGAGGATCATGTCAAGCTGACGACGCGCCTTGCCAAAACGCAGCCTTGAAGGCAACAACATCGGCGACGCGGGCGCTGAAGCGCTGGCGCGAGCGCTGGAGAGCGGCCAGTGCACGCTGACGACGCTGTAGTGAGTTCCTCGTTTCCTTGTCCCGTCCGGCAGACTTTGAAAGCACGGGCCCGCGGTCCATCTCATGTAACGATTACGCATGGGCGCCAGCTCGTCAGGCACGGCAAATTTGCTTCGTAGCAGCCAGTTCCCGGGCTCGTGGAGGATACGTGCAGGCAGGCCTGGCTAGGCCTGGCTTGGCCTGGTATGGCCTGGAGGATCATGTCAAGCTGACTGCGCGCCTTGCCAAAACGCAGCCTTGAAAGCAACGAGATTGGCAGCTCGGGTGCTAAAGCGCTTGCGCGAGCGCTGGAGAGCGGTCAGTGCACGCTGACGACGCTTTCGTGAGTTCCTTGTTTCCTTCTCCCGCCCGGCAGCTTCTGAGATCACGGGCAGGCGGTCCATCTCATGTGATGATTATGCATGGGTGCGGCCGGCTCGCCTGGCACGGCAGGCCTGCTTGTAGAAGCCAGCCACCAGGCTCTTGAACGACACGTGCAGGCTGGCCTGGCCTGGCCTGGCCTGGCCTGGAGGACAATGTCCAGCTGACGAGGCAACTTGCCAAAACGCAGCCTTCGGTGGAACAGGATCCGCTCCGCGGGCGCTGAAGCGCTGGCGCGAGCGCTGGCGAGCGGCAAGTGCACGCTGGCGACGCTGGGGTAAGTTCCTTGTTTCCTTCTCCCGTCCGGCAGCCTCTGAAAGCATGGGCCAGCGGTCCATCTCAT